>PVJH01007462.1:0-92823 GCA_004026705.1 Nesogale talazaci | reverse complement strand
GTGCCTTGGTGAGGTCTGGACTCACAATGCCATTTCTGTGGAGACATAAACAATACCTGCCCCCTGGGTGGATTAGTGTCCTACTTTCCCTCTCTCCTCTCTCTTTTCTTCCTGTCATCTTTTCCCTTCTTTGTGTTCGAATGACATGTACATCCTTGGGTCTAGTCTGTCCCCCACCAATTGCTTTGTATTTCAATCTGTAAAGTGTGAGATAGTAGCTTTTCTTCTATGCCTACTGTGCTGATTATACTTATGCCAGTGGACTCATGTTGTACTTCTCCTTATGTGCTTGCCTAACTTTGCTCAGCATAATTTCCTCCAACTCTTCCTTTGAGCAGATGTGCTTCATGTAATCATCAGTTGTTTTTTGTTTTTTTTTAGTGACGTGAAGTACTCCATTGTCTGTATGTGCCAGAGTGTTCTAGAATTCACTCATCTATCGATGGACATTTAGGTTGTTTCTAATTCTTTGTGATAGTGAATTGTGTTGCAGTAAACATTGGGGCACAGATGGCTGGTCTTGGTCTATTTCTTACCTCTTCTGGCTAAATGTCCAATAGAGGGATTGCTCAGATGTAAGTTAACTGAACTTTCACTTGCTTTAAATATCAGCAGAAGACATTCCACAGGGGCTGTATGTATCTACTTGGCCACCAGCAGTGGAGGAGTGTTCCTATCTCACCACATCCACTCGAACATTTGTGGCTCCCTGATTTTCTGATTTGGGTTATCCTCAAGGGTATTAGGTAGAATCACATAGTTGTTTTAATTTGCATTTCTCTGATGCTAATGATTGGCGCTAATGATTTGGAGCTAATGATTTTTTCATACGTTTCCTGGCCATTCAAGTCTCCCCCCTAGTGAAACTTCTGCTCATATTATTTGTCCATTTTTTCAAACCATTTTCTTCTTTTGCTGATTAGGAGAGTATTGTAGATTTTACTAATAAGCCCTTTGCTGTGTCATTGCTGAGAAATCCTCTCCCAGTGTGTAGGTTTTAGTGTTACTCTCTTGGTGAAGACTTTTGAAGCACACAAGTGATTTTTCTTTTGTATTTGCCATTTGTTGATTTCAGCTTCATCTGTGTGTGTACCCTTCCCTGTGAGCATGTGTATTCCCTGTGCCAAGGTGCTTAGCTTTGTCCAGATTCCTTGGTTGATAGTGCTGATATTTGGGGTTTTACTTCTAGGTCCTTGATCCACTTTGAGTTTATTCCTGTGCATGGGAGGAGGAGGGGTAAGGCCATTTTCCTTCAGGGGGATCTCCATTGTTTCTAGCACTACTTATAAAAGAGGGCACCCACCTCCAACTTGATGCTTTCTGCGCCCTTGTTGAAAATCAGTTGTCAATATGCTGATGGTTTTATTTCTGGGGTTTTTATGGGTCTGACTATCTGCCATTATTCAGTAGCACATTGTTTTGATCACTCTGGCTGTATAGTAAATGGTAAAGTCAGGTAAGGTGAGCCCTCTGACTTTGTTCTTCTTTTTGAGAAATTCTCTGCTAATTCTGGGCTTCTTCCTTCTCCCTATGAAATTGGTGGTCAGTTTTTCCAGTTCTTTGAAGAAGGCTGTTGGTATTTCAATGTATATAGTGCCTTGGGTAAGAATGGTATGTTTACTACATTGCGTCTTCTGATCCACCTGCATGGGATGTTCTTCCATTTGTGGAGATTGTTTTTAGTTTCCTGTAGTAGGGTTGCTAAGTTTTTCATGTACAAATCTTTTGTATTTTGGTCAGATATATCACTATCTGCTTTTTTCCTGCAGCTTTTTTTCATTAGTAGTTTTTTGATCCCCATATACATTTCTTCTTTTTGTTATGGGTCTGTTGAAGTTCTTGACTTCAATCGAGGATGATCTAGGGAGGGATCATTTTTTCAAGGATTCCTCCATGTTTTCCAACTTGTTCATCTCATTAAAATACAGATTTTCAAAGTATTTTGTGATTATCATTTTAATCTCATTGGGGGTCTATTGTGATCTCCCTGGTTTTCTCATCCTGGCTATTGATGTTTTCTCCTTCCTTTCTTTAGTTAGATTTACCAGTGTTCTACAGATTCTATTGATCTCCTCAATGAACCAGCTTTTTGCTGCATTGATTTTTTGCTTTGTTCTCTTGTCTTCCTACATGCTTAACTCTGCCTTGATTTTTATTATTTCTTTTCTTTTGGTTTTGGAGGAATTATTCTGTTGACTCTATTTTAATTGTCAGAGGTTTTGTGATAGCATATTATTTTACACATATGCATTCATCACCATTGAACTTACTCTGATAACTTATTTTGCTGTATCCCACAGGTTTTGGTGTTTTAATTTTCATTAGTTTCTGGAAACTTCCTAATTTCTTCTTTAATCTGGGTCAGTACCCAGATCATATTCATCCTTCAAGTGTTTGCCCTTATTTTTCTGCATGTTCTTTCGTTGCTTTGCTGCTTTATATGAAGGAGACCGAAAAGGGTTGGCTAGTGAGCTCTGTATGTATGAATTTACTCAGACTCAACTCGTGCCCCAGATGTGGTTTATTTTTGAAAATGAACCATGGACCCTTTCAAAGAGTGCGAAATTTTTTTGCATGTGAATGGAGAGCTCTATAAATGTCCATCAGGTCCAGTTGCCTAATTGTAGTGTTTAGCATGGTGGTCTCCCTGCTGAGTTTCTTTCCTAGTGATCTATGTGTCTCTGACAGCAGTGTAATAAAGTCACCTACTATGATGGTTGAGTTTGTGATTCCTTTTTTCATTTTTTGGATAGTTTGACAAATTCCATGAATATCATTAAGCACATATCCTTTAATTATGCTTACTGGTTCCTGACCTACTGATCTTTTGAACATTATATTGTGCCCCTCCTTGTTTCTTGTTATAGTTTGCACCTTCAGGCCATTTTTTCAGAGAATAGGATTGCAATCTTAATCTTTTGTTAAGTTGCGATTTGCCTGGTATATTTTCTGCTAGCCTTTTATTCTAGTCTATTTTTGACTGTGAGCTTAAGACGTGTATCTTGCAGGCAACACATGGATGGGTTATGTTTTCTGAGCCAGTCTGTTGACCTTTATCTTTTTTGTTTGTTTGTTTGTTTGTTTGTTTGTTTGTTTTAGGGCATCACTGTTCTCTGGTGGTGGGAGTAGGAGGCCCAGCCTTTGCTCCTGTGGAGCTGCTGCTGGAATTGAACCTCCATTCCAGTGGGCCGCAGTCCTGCGCACGACCACTAGGCCACCGGGGCTTAGCCAGACCTTTATCTTTTAATGGGCAAGTTCTGGCCATTGACATTCAGAGATATTACTACCATCTGTGGATTCATTGCTGTCATCTCGTCCCTTTTGTATTTGGTGTTTTATTATCTCCCTTCATATCTGTTTATGAACAGATGTGCACTGTGCACTGTGTTTATGTGGGGTGCTTTATTATTATCTTCTTTTCCTTCTCAGGCAATGCTATCTTGGTAGTTGTTTTTGGTTCATTGACTCCAGGATGGAGTTGCACAATATAGCAGTCTCCTGCTTCTGCTTTTGGATGTTGGTCTTATCTATCTATCTATCTATATCTATAACCTATTTATCTATAATTTATTGTTAAATATTTATTAGGATCTCTTACTGATATTATTACATTCTATAGTTCCATTAGATCAAGCATGATTGTACAATTGCTGTCAATATCATTTTCAAAACATTTTCTTTCTTCTTGAACACTTTGAAATCAGTTATCTTTTATCACCTTCCTCCCCCTCATTACCACCCCACAGACCTTTAATATATTATATGTTATTTTTTTTGCCATAGCTTACACTGTCCAATGTTTCCATTCTCCTACAATTCTGTTGTTTGTTCACCTTGAGTGGGGTGATACATTCAGCATTTCTATGAGTTACCCCTCCATTCTTCTGCGCCTTCATGCACCCTCAGGGAATCGTTGCTCCCATTACTATTTCTGAGGGATTGTTCTATCTTGAATTTCACGCATTGAAAGATCTTGATTGTACAAGTTTACCTACACAGTTCTAGCTAGATTCGTGAGGCCAAACAGAGGCCATACTAGTGGGGTGGGGAGGAAATATGAAGAATTAGGGGATAGTTATGTGTTTCATCAGTGCAGTAGTACACCCTGGATATATCATCCCCAAAGAATCCTACCTACCTACACCTGGCTACGTGGTTGGTGCTTATTCATTCACTCACGTACTCACTCATTTATTCATTTGCTAAATATTATAGAGTACCTTCTATAGCCGAATCCAACCCACAGCAGGTGCCCTCAGCAGTCAGAGCCCACAGCTGCCCCACTGGAGAAAGATGTGGCAGTCTGTTTCCATCAAGATTGACAACTTTGAGAAACCCTCTATGGGCAGTTGGACTACATTTTTTTTCTCAATGGTGCATCCATGTAATTAACATGCATGCAACATAGTGGGCAGAGATGATAAGGAATGTAAAAACCGTCTGGCATAGTGTGCGCTTGCATATCCCAAGAATATCTCATGACATGTCCAGAAATGAATTTTGGGCTCCATTCATCATTATTACAGAGACTGCAAATGTTACTTTCCATTGTGCTTGTATAATGGAGGTGGAAGCCAAGATTAAGAAGTCATGGATCAAGGTTGGCAGTACCCTGGCCTTTGGATAACAAACAACTGAGCCAGGGTGCTCTGAAGCAGCACATGGCTGAGCTTAAGAACTGTGGTGCTACAGAAGCGGCAGAGGTATTGTCAGAATCTGAGCAAGGGCTGATCTCTGATAGGCATAATTGTTCGCATGTGGGCCCCCAGGTCTGCACTGTGGCCTCTCTTGACTGAAAGAGGAATGCAAGACCCTTCTGTACCCACAACTGCAATACACACCCCAAGATGCCCATGCAAGGGAGAATGCCGGTCTTGCCTGCTTCAGTGACCCTGGTTGCATAGATCTGTGCATCTCCTAGATTGGAGCTGTCTTCCCTGATGAGGGTTTTTTATGGGATAGCAAGGTGGTCTATGTCTTCAGTGGGCAAAGCTGTTCGCAGTGAAGGGAAGAGGTTTTGTTTCAGAAACTCCAAGGTCATGAGGGTCTGCTGCTAGGAACCAAGATGAAAACTTAACATTCAATCCACTGTGTGGCAAAGAAAAAACAAACATTGAAATAGAGGGCATCAGTATGTGAAATATTAAATGAATGTGGGGAATTATATCAAAATAAACAAACTCACTGCTATAAATCAAGTCAAAACTGACTTACAACAACCCTGCAAGTCAGAGTAGAATTGAGTAGAAGACCTCATCTTTCTCCCATGGAGCAGCGGATAGTTTTTAATTCATGACCTGGGGGCTAGCAGCCCAACACACAATCATCAGGGCCCCATAAAATTCAGAACATATGCATTCTTTGCATAAAATATGATACTCTGTTTTACCGAGATCTTGTGAGTCTGAATGGAACTGATAGGCAATGGGTTTAAATTTTTGTCTTGTTTTTTACCATGTGCCACACACTGGATACTAGGGATACAGTTGTGAAAAAAAGAGACAAATATGACTCATAGAGGTCATATTTATGTGTGTGTGGGGGTTGGTGAGAGGGAAAGAAGAAATGATCATCATATTAAATATCATAAATACCTATAGGGTAGTATAGGCAATGGTGGTTCATTAATAGAATCCTTGCTTTTCCTGGGGGAGGCTGGTTTCAGTTTCTGTCCACTGTATCTCACGTGTCATCACCATGGAGACTTATTGGATTATAGGGATGATACAGGACCAAGTATCACTTCGCTTATTTTTTCCAGGGTTGTCAGGAGTTGAGGGTCAACTTGATGACAACTACAAGCAAGAGCAATAAGGAAAAGCCAAGTTAGGAAGTTTGTTGAGATGGCGACAGATCTCAGGTCAGAGTGCAGCAGGGACAATTAACCGAACTGGAGCGAGAGGAGCAATCCCAACCTTTGATAAAAGCCCTCTTACTTGCTTCACCACCTTTGAGAAGGGGCATGAGGTAGGTTGAAGGAGGACACAGCTGGAGACTCACAATTTCACCATACAATGAAAAGGTGACCAAGCTAGAGTCCTGAGCTATGTGTGAGTCCTGGGTAGGGAGATAGGTTGGGAAGGTCAGAGAGGGCTACTTGGAGAAGTTTAGACATGGCTGGGAATAGAGGAAGTAGATAGGATGGAGTCTCAGGGGCAGACTGTATCATAAAGACTTAAAAAATTGCAACAGGAGGGTATCAGTAAACTCAAAACTCAGTGGCATGGGCACAATTCGAACTCAAAGTGAGCCTACAGGGCAGAGAATAGTTGCCCCACCAGGTTTCCCAGACTATGTCTTGACAGACATAGAAACGTCATTATTCTCCCCAGGAGCAGCTAGTGGGATTGAATTGTGGACCTTGTGGTTCGCAGTCCCATTTTCAAGTCACTACACCACCAGGGTTCTTTAGCAGGTGTGAGTAGACCCTCTCAGCTGGCTGAAAAAACATATATAGGGGAGGAAAAGAATGGGGGTTGAGGCTAGAGGTGTAACTGGGTAGCAGACATAGAAGGCTATGAGATACAGGTTCAGGGATTTCATCTCTCAAATACGGGAGCTCTTTTTGATGTAGAGCTGGGGATGTATTGTCAAGAGGCCACTTTATAAAGGTCACCTTGACAGCAGGAGGAGGATGGTGCTGGGCTGAGAGAGACTGCAGTCATAAGGCCTGATTTCGGACAGCGATTGTGGAGCAAAGAAGAGAGGCCAGGGTGAGAGAAGGAGGACAAACCATGGGACTTGGTGCCTGGGCTTGGTCTGCCTGCTCTCAGGCTACTCTGAATTTGGCAGGAACAGTGATCTCCTATCTCCTGGCTCTTCACAGGTGGCGACTTCTCAGGCTGGGGACTGGAGCCTGGGGATTTTTTCCAGATGTTGAATCTCACCGTATTACTGCAGTGCACTGTCTAGTCTCTTCTCCATCATCTTTTACCCTCTGCATCTGGCTTGGTTTTGGACAAAGTCAGACAGACTCCCAGGAACAGTCACAAGAGAGAGCTGGGGTTGGGTCAGGGCAAAAAGAGGATCACAATCTGTTCCTGGAAGATCCACAGTGCTGGGAGGCTTACAGACCATTAAGAAAACTGAATATAGTTCCTCTACAGTAAAGAGGACCCTGGGAAAGTCTATGCTCCTGGAAACTAGAAGGGACCATTTTTGAA
Organism: Nesogale talazaci; assembly: GCA_004026705.1. NCBI lineage: Eukaryota > Metazoa > Chordata > Mammalia > Afrosoricida > Tenrecidae > Nesogale > Nesogale talazaci. The sequence continues at coordinate 85,660 of PVJH01007462.1, read as the reverse complement.
GGTTGGAGCCCCCCAACTTTGAGAATCTGACTTCTCTGGGGCCTGTGCCTCTTCACAGCAGCTGTCGGGTCTTCTTGGTAGACAAGGTCCAACCCAGTGCTGAGAGGCAGTGACAAAAGGTTAGAAGAATCTCACAAGACTCCTCATATCCAACCTTGCACCCATGAATAGAGAAAGAGAATGGTGCTGTGATCTCCACCCATTGTTGCCTCTTCTCTCCCCACTCCCTGCACCTCAAACTCTCTATCATCAAGCAGATTTTGAGCCAGATTGGATTGCTGTTAGCCATCCAATGCTTCCTTACTCACTAAATGGCCCTGCCTGGGTGCAGATATGTTACCAAAGCTGACTTCTAAAAAGACAGCTATGGCTCTGGGGACTCCCAGGTTCATCTGTAGGGGAGAGTCTCATTCACGGCCATCAAGTTGATTCCAGTTTTTAGCAACCCTACAGGACACCATAGAACTGGCACTGTGAGTTTCCAAGACTGTATCTCTTTATATGAGTATAAAGCCTCACCTTTCTCCCTCGGAGCGACTGGTGGTTTGGAACTGTTGACCTTGAAAGAAGCAGCCCAAAGCAGAACCCATCACGCCCCCAGGACTCCATGTAGTGAAACACCAGAAGGAACTGGTGTTTTGAAGAGAAAGAGTGTTCCTCAGCTGCAGAAGGGAACTATGATCCTGGCTCTTACACCTCTCTGCCCAGGGTTCCTCCCTCCCTCCCTGAGGTGCTGAGTGCCTTGGGACAGAGGACTCTCAGAGATTAGTAGGGACTGAGAACATCTGAGTCTGAAAACTAGTCTGTGCGTACTTAGATTGATTCCTGACACAGTTCTACTGTGCTGTCATGGTCTTCCCCACCCTCTTTGTGTGGATGGAGGTAGGCGGGTGGGGACTTTGTGCTTAATTATAGTGCGCATAACCAGAGCAGAGCTGCTTGGAAGCACATGTCATTTTGTTTGGGCATACTAGACAGGAAGGCTGGAAACTATCTATCAGATCATCCTGTCCTGCCTCTGCCAAAACTGGCACAATGGGTGCCGATCATTGGGGTTTCCGACTGCTCCAACTCCAGCTGGGGCTCCAGGGAGATGGCAGCCCCATGCGTGTGTCTCAAACTCGACCCTCATGCTCCTGGTTGGCCTTTGGCCTTTTCATTTTCATCCTCTGGGAATTGGGAGCTCTCCGACTTACTTTTCCTGCCCTCTCCCTGGGTCTTGCCTTCCCAGCCGCTGCTGACTGAGCCCCACCTCGCTGAGAGACCTACCTGCCCGGTGCTTGGTGCTGAGCGTCTAGGTGATCATAGCAGTGGGTTCCTGCCACAGTCAAGAGACAATCCCTTGAATCATCACCATCCAGGACAGGGACAAAAACCTAGGAGCCCTGGGGGCATGCTCAGGCCTTGGGCTGCCAAGCCCAATCTGAAAACAACTTGTCCTTCGAGAGAAAAGATAAAACTTACTACCTCCATGAAGAGTTAGTCTCAGAATCTTAGAAACAGGATCAGGTCTACCCTGTCCTACAGTTTCACTATGAGTCAGAACTGACACCATGACATGTTTTTTTTTTTTTTTTTTGGTTTGTTTTCTTTTGCTTTCTTTATCTCCATCCTTATATCCTTCTCTTCCTCTCTGACCTTCTCCTCTCTGGGCCTGTTTTAGATGGAGCTTCAACCATCCCCAACTGCCCCTCACACGTGGATATTGCACACTGTTATGTCTTCTCATGAGTGGTGCAAATAGCCAAGCAGCTTGGCTGCCCAGAGGCACCTCAGAACAAAGACCTGGCGACCACTTCTGAGACCTCAGCCATTGGACACCCCAAGGAGCCTAGTTCGACTCCCCTGGCACATGACACCCACAGCCCGTCCTGATCAGGGGTTAACTCACCAGCGGCTGGTTTTGTTTGGCTTTGTGTGTTTGTTTGGACTCTTTCTTCTGTGTGGAAAATCATGCTCCCCACCCCCCACCATGTTTTCCTCTTGCACTTCTCTGCATTCACCCAAACCCAGTGTGCACCAAACCTTGGCACAAAATTATTGTCTGGCATGGCTTGTCCCATGGAATGGAGCCTTCTCACTTCCCCTTGCCACCTTTGACCTCGGGAACACGATGTTCTGAGCACCCATTCTTTAGTCATGAGCAGTCGTCTGGTCTGTGGGTATCGCCTCAGGTTTCCTGCACACAACGCCCAGCCCATGTTAAGTGCTAAGGCAGCTTTACTTCTTTATTGTTTCAATGGAAATGAATTGAGTCCCAATAACTGGCCTATGGGACTCACAGCCCATTAGCATCTAGGCTAGCACTGCTCAGCAGGGGTCAGTAGTAAGAAGCTGCATGCCTTCTGCTCGATGCCTGCCCTGTGCTGGGTGTTGTCTCTTCCACTGGACCCTGGGAGCCCTGGAGCTGACCCTGAAGTTCTGAGCGCTTACCACCCGGTATTGATAACTGTGTGCTTCGCCTCTCTTCTTTATGCCCGGAGATGAAGAAAGGAATACAAGCACAGGTTACAAAGACTGTCTCTCTGGTTTATCAGTTCTCCCTTCTTCAGCTTGCGCTCACAATGATTTCTCAGTTCTTAGCTTTTATTCCTCTGATCAAAGGGCCCCGGGTGGTGAGCGCCGGGAGGGTGAGTACATTTCAGACTGAGTGGAGAGCCCTCCGCTTCAGGATGGTTCCGTTTGCAGAACCTGTGGCCCAGAGGTATGGAACGAGTACAGGCAGGTCTCCAAGGGCTGCCAGGTTCGGGCTGCCCTGCGATATGAGGGTCTGCTGCCCTGGTGCATTTGGAACACATCAAAGCACCTTTGTCTCCCTTTGTCCCTCTCTTTCCAACTCTGTTTACTTGATCGCTGGTTTCTCTCCGATGAAATAAATGCAGAAAAATCCATGGGCAGGAGTTCTGTCTTCAAAGGATCAAATGACACACCCCTTCCTTTTTTTCCTCCTTCCTTTTTTTTTCTTTTTGTCTGAACCGCAAAAGAAAAAACATGCAAACAGACTTTGAGCTTAGGGTCAGAGAGAGAAAGAAAAAGTTGCAGCAAAGTAATTTCGACTTGAGAAGTAGAGCAGTAGAAACCTAGAAAAAAAAATGTGCGCTCAGCAATATGGTCCTTTCCTACAAATTAATTAACCCAAAGTGCTTGTTTAATTAGTGTGAGGAGTAGGGAATTGAGAGGCTGACAATATCTCTCACCCAGTTTAGAATTATGTTCATAAAATAATTTCCCCTGCCTTCCTGAGAGGGATGAGCCAGCGACCCCAGTTGGTCAGGAATCCGCTGGCACATCGTGGCTGGAGACATAGTTTTGGGTAGGTTGGACCTCTGAGGGAGGTTCTTTTGGTTACCCCTTCCCTCAACACCTTGCCTCTGAGCCTGGCATATGGCAGTCACTCCTGCAGAGGGCAGAGAGCTCTGCTTGAGCCCTCCTCCTGGCAAAGGGGGCACTGAGAGGCTCTGGGGGATCCCATCTCCTGGCTTTTCTATTCATCCTCTCCCCCTTATGTTCAACACTGAGGGTTTCAGAAAATTCACAGAAAAATTCTATTCTCTTTGAATGCCATGCTCCCCATCCCCACCCCCACCCCCCAAAAAAAACCTGTTAATGCACCTTCCTTTAACCATTTTTTAATTTCCCACATTTTTTGTAAGAGGAGATGCTCATGCCATGTCTCAGCCCTTGGGAAAGCTACCTTCGAGTGCTCCAAGAGTGGCAGTGTGGGACCCTGAGGGACCCGAAGCTGTGGGCTTCTTTGCAGTTGAGACCTGCTTCACAGGGACCACACGGAGCACGAGCCATTCCCCTCTTCCAAGTGCGTAGACTCCTTTGTCATCTCGTAAGGCCAATAGGCTCCCTCTCCAAACAAAACTTTTAAATACATCACATGCATAAGATTACAAAAAAATTGTCAATTAAGTGGACAGGGTTATGAACACATAAATTAACTAGCTAGGTGATACAGTCCTGGGTTCTCATGACACATTCAAAAGCAAGGTCTCTGTGTTGATGCAATAGCTGCCACATGTTTGACAGACATGATATTTGAGAAATCTGCCACAACTGTAATATGATACTAAAATATTGAATTTCCACTGTTGGTGAATCATAGGCATTGCTAAAGCTACCGTGGCTAATTGGCTACATTCTCCATAGAAGGAAATGGTATATTTCAGCTTAGCTGTTGTTGGGTGCCTTTGACCTGCAGTGACTGGATGCACAGCTAAATGAAGCATGGCCCAATCCTGCGCCATGTTCACAGCTGTTTCAAGGCTTTAGCCCATTGGTTAGATGCCGTGCCAATCTATCTGGTTGAGGCATTTCCTCTTTGTCACTGCCCCTCTACTTTACCACACATGTAGTCCTTCTCCAGATACTTGTTTCTCCTGACCATAGTCCACAGGTTAGTGAAAATAGACTGCTCTCCCATCTAAGTTCCATGAGTCTCTGAATTGTGTCTATGAACCTGTGAGTGGTCTCCAGAGATGAAGAAACAAGTTTCTTCTAAACCAAGTATGTTTTCTGTTGACATCCCCGGGAAGTTCCTCTGCTTTGGGGAGTCTTTGCCATCTTTGGGAACTGAAGGATTGATCTCTTTGAGTCGGTGAGGATTGTGCTGTTCAACCTTGGAGGGCTGAAGAAACAGAAATGAAGAATCATCCGTATAACATGTAGGATAAGGAGAATTAGATGGTTGCGCTGTTCTGGGAAGAAAGACAATGAGAAGCGTCCATGGAGAGTGGTTGCTTGGGCCCCGCTGTCCTGGGCTCCCTCAATAGGAAAGCCTCGCTGCTGAACAGGTACGTGGACCATGTCATGCAGCATAAAATACATGACTTCAGGACAGGCAAAGTGCCAGGGCTTAGGGGAAGAGGAGTCCTGGTGCCATAAGGCTCTGTTTGCCAACGGGATGGACACATTAGCTTGCTAACTATCGGTCAATGGTTCGCACTCACCAGTCAGTCTGTGGGAGAAGGCTAGCTAGCCTCTCTGCTCCTGTGAAGATGGATAGCCATGAAAACTCACAGGACAACTCGAGTGCATCCTGCGGGACGACTTGGAGTCAGAATTCACTCAATGTCAGTGAGTTCAATTTTGGAGTTTTGAGACCTGAACAGGAAACGTCAAACCTGAGCTTTTGTTCCTTGACCGCAGGGGTAGGGAACTCTCCCTTGTCCATCGATATAAAGCAGCACTCTTTGCAATCACAGACCTCTGCCTCTCAATGTGTGTTTCTGTCTTTTACTCCACGAGTCACGCTTCAGCATTATCCTATGGACCTCAAACCTTTTCACTCACTGACCGCTCACTTCCCAAGCCTGCCTTCCTAGGTACTCTGTGGTCGTTACATCATTTTATGTCAACTTGAAGATCTAGAAAGATGGAGAGGTGGTCTCCAAGTTTTCAATCAGGGCACAGTCTGACGGTGCCTCCTTGTGAGCGTAGTTTTCTCATAAAGAGGGTCGGGATGTGGGGGGTGGGGGGACTTCCTCTCTCTCCGCCTTCCCCTTCTGATCCCGAGAGCTGTCAGAGCTCTGCGATGTTTCCCCGGATCTTGCATCCATTCGACCTTGCACAGGCTGGCTTGTCATCTTCCTGCCGTCTGCATCATTGCATGCGGTTGCATGGAATCTGAAGACGGATGTGAATTGGACTGGCCTGGGCTCCTTTCACGAAATGTAATTACTCCTCGAGAGAAAGCGCTTTCTTACCCATATGGGAATGTCACTGGATTTGTTTCTCTACTCGACTCAACCTCACACAGACTCCTGAGCCACAGAGTCTGGTTTCATGAGCAAATCTTTGCAAGTCGGTTGCTCATTTGCCACATCGTTAGTGCCTTTGAGAACTGTAATAATTTCTGAACAGGAAAATATTTTTATCTTTTATAGTTGCTATTCAGAGAGCCGGGGGTGGGTGATTGAACTTCTCTGCTTGAGAAAGAGCGGTTGCTCCAGGTAAGATTTCATTTTACCAAAGAAAAATCTCAAAATGACTTTTCGCCTAAAGTTAATATGTTTTGTCCTTGAAATCCAAATGCACACAATGGAGGTGCGTGGTACCCTGAAGTCTTCGTTCCAGCTCTGAATTTCAGAGCCGGCTCTATTTGGATGGGAACGAAAACCTGCAGGCAGAGAGTTATGATTCTCAATTTCTCTCTTCAAACATGTTAGCCAGACCCTTCCAGAGCCCTGGGCCAAGGCCTAGTATCCAAGAGACCAGTGAGAGATGTGATGGCGAAAGATGACGTGAACCAGGTCCCAGGTCAATCCAGATCCACGGCCCCTTCCCTCCAAATTGTCTGTGTGTGTGTGTGTTAAAGCCAAGTTCAGCTTGCTTCGCTACAGCCAAAGGTGTGAAAGAACTTTGGTTTTGTGAGCTGTATTCTCCTGTTCCCCAGGAGCTAGTGGTTGGGCTCTTTCTATTCTTGGTCTGTGCTCAGCTCTGGTGGGCAGAAGAGAAGGTGAACACTGGAGTAAATCAGATGCAAGTGTGTGGTCAGGGAGCAGTATGAGACGTGGGAGGTTGGGAGAGGGCCTGAGTCATTGCAAGCCAAGGCAGGCTGAGAAAAGTGCCACGTGAGACATGCCAGACACAGGCCAGGAGGATGACCTTTTGAAATGTAGCCCAGTTGGTGACTCAAGATGCCCAATTATGAAGATGAACGCTGCAGCACCACACCAAGGGAAGGGCGGAAGTGGGCCAGGCAGGGTTTTTCCTAAAAGCTAATTATGCAGGGTCTCTGAATGGAAGGGACACCTATGGGTTTATCACTGGAACTTCATCAAGGTCAAAGCATGTCAGCACACTTACATGCATGCCGTGCTATTAGTACTTCCCAAAGAAACAATGGCACAGACAGAAGTATTATTACAATTTGAGAGCAAAAGGAATCCAGTCAAGAGAAACACATTCATTCGTATCAAGTCTGATGAGTGCTAGCTGATAATCTGGGCAGGAAAAGTGGAGGGAGGCACCACAGAGCTTTATCTTGGGCCTTTGAGATAAAAGTCTAGATCCATTTTCCTAACATTCAAAGCAATCGTTCTTTATTTCCTGTGAGTGAGGAGATAATGTGCGCTCATGGACTGACGTCTGCCAGTCCTGGAGTGTGTTCTTGCCCGTCGGGATTAAAATCCCTCAGGATGAGACGCATGATCCATGGAAGCAGAGAGGAAGATCCACTGTACACTCTGTACATTAGCACTATTAGTCACAAGACACTGTTGAGAGTGCTTTTAAGTCATCAACCATGAGACCCCATCCCTGCTATAATCCTCCCCTTTTGTTTATCAATGTGGCATCTGAGGTCAAGAGAGGCTAACTAACATGTAAGTATTAAGCAACTCAAATGCAGACACTCTTGCTCTAGAATAGCAACATCTAACACAAGTATGATGGGGGCATAAATGCAAGCTCCACATAAAATTTTGATTTTTTTTTGCATCACTGCCCTCTGGTGGGGGTGGGAGGCCCAGTCTTGCTCCTGGAGAGCTGCTGCTGGATTTGAACCGCCAAGTCAGTGGGCCACAGTCCTGCACACAGTCACTATACCCCGGGGGGTTCAGCCCTGATTTTTTTTTTAAGTAACCACACTAAAAACGTTTAAAAACAAACAAGGGGATGATTTTAAGAATCTATTTCTTTTACATAACATATCTAAAAATTATCATTTCAACATAGAGTCAATATTAAGAATATTATTGTCTCATCTACCTACTTATGTAATAACTTTTTGAAGTGCCGTATGAATTTTATACTTGCCCCTACCTCTCTGGGTTTTATTTACTTTCAGTCACCAAGTGCTATCTTGAATTTTGCTATCAAGCTGTGTTGTCACTCTCTCAAATGCCAGTAGATTCACCCACAGTGGATGGTTTTCAGAGGAGTCTACAGACTGAAGAAATATCTGGAAATTTACTTCCAAATATTAGTGAAAGATTTATAAGTCACCATAAAACATGGTGCACATAGCATGAGGAAAGACCGAGGGTGGGAGCGGGGCATCGTGTCTGCAGAGCAGGGCATCAGCGAGGGTGTGCGAGTCCTTTGGAAAGAGAGATCGGTTCAATGGCTAGACCAATAGACTATACCACAACGGCAATTGTGGAGATGCTGCAGAAGTAGCCAACATTTTGTTCTGTTATGGGTTGGCGTCTACTTGTCAGCCACTAACAAGCTAATAATCTGCACTTACATCACATTTTAATGTCGACTAGCCACCTCTGAGATGCTCAGTAGCCACGTGCAGAGGGGGGAGACCCTAGGGGGCAGTGTAGCTCTAAGTCTTGCTCTGAACCAAGGAGCCAGGCTGACCCTTTATTAATCTGTCCATACAACTGAGAGCAACTGCTATGTGGGCGAGGCATGGCTGTGGTGGAGGCGCAGGAGGGATCGCAGTGGGAGATGCTCAGGTGGCTTCCGGACTTCTGTATCAAAAGGACTAGCCTAAAGATGATCATCTCTTAGTAGAAAGAAAGCTTCCTCTTGGAGTATGTGAGTCTTCTGAAGCGCATGAGAAATCATCTTAAAGGTAGCCCTGATGGTGTGTGTGTGTATCCAATTTCCACAGACCAGGGAAGAACTTTGCTCATTAAAAGCCATTACTAGTGAAACAGTCAGACTCATAAGCCAAAATCACCACAAGAAGGCAAGGAAGGGTGGAGGTGTCACGAGTTTGCGATGGTAGCTCCCGAATCCCAGCTGCTCTAGGATTTCCTAATTTATCTGTTGATATTTATTCATTTAAGTTCCACCCCACCAGATTTTTTTTTTCACAGATTAGCCTAAGTGAAGTTTACTTTTGCCATATAGCAGGATGAAATAAACACTCAGAAAATGAGGTCGTGGAGAACAGTAAGACGGATGAATGGAAACCAGGGTGAGGCTGAGTCAAAAGAATGCCTCTTGGGGCTGAGCCTCGGTGGCATAGTGGTTGTCTGAGGGACTGCGGCCCGCAGGGTTGGCGGTTCAAATCCAGCAGCAGCTTTCCCACACCCACCAGAGGGCAGTGATGCCCGCCCCCCATAAAAAAAGCAAAAAGAAATAATGAAAAAAACATTTTAAATGCCTCTCCTCAGGCTCTACCTGTTTGCTAGGAATGGGCCATACCGGTCAAGCTTCCCAGCAGCCAGGGCAAAGAAGGAAGAACCACCAACCAGCCAAAGAAACAAAACAAGCAGGTGCTGAGGGGAAACGTCATTATTTTGGTTTCAGAGGCCTGGGAGAACATTTTCTTCCTGATTCCTCTTAGGAAGGTGATTACAGTGGATGCTGAAGGCCAGTTTCAGAGCACTTTGCAGGGATCAGAAAGACACCATCCCTGCACACATCCCACACTCAAAGCTTCCTCTTTTGCCTCTATTAGGACAATGCCCTCACGTTTTCATTGAAGGAATTCCTGAGGGACCCACACTGTACCCTCCAGATACTCAGCTCTCAGATGCAATGGCTTAATCTGGGATTGGTTTAGAAGATTTAGAGCAGAGCGGAGGATTGCTAACTCCACAGGCTGCCTAAGACCCTCAAAGTCATCAATTCCTGGTAACATGACATGCCTCACCAAAGAGAAGTTCCAGCCATCCCATTAAGGGTGAGTTAATGAAATATTTGACAGGTATGGTCCACGAATAATGTTATAAACACCCAAAGGGCCCTTGGCTGAAAAAAAAAAAAAACAGGCTCCATGCCCTTGATTTAAAGCAATGAATTTCTAGGGCAGGGGTACTATGCATTTGCGTAAACACATTTCTTTCTCTCCAGGGCACTTTCAAAAGCAAGGATACTTTTTTTGGCTACTTCCAGTGAGGTGTGGATTTGTGACTGTAGATGAGCAGAATGGTATCTTTCTAAGATTAACTGGTTGGGAAGTAGATGTGTTCTCTCTTTGGCTCCTTTCCTCATCCACTGCCTGAAGGACCCAGAAGCAGGAGGAGGCACTGGATGAAGAAACTTGGCCTCTTGAAGGACACATGAAAGGATACCCAGGCAGAAGACCTTCCCTGGAATGTGATGTGCAGGAGAAACCGAGTTCTTTTATGATATGCTACAAAGAATTCAGGCTTTATCTGTTGATAGAGCAAATAGCATCATCCTAACTAATATAATCCTCTCTTAGGAAAGAGACCTAACACAAATCCTCTCATCCCAAAGGAAGGGAAAGGTTTTGGGTGGCTCCAAGTTCAAGGTTACATTTTCTGACAACTACCAGGAGTGTGAAGATTCTCTGTTACAGGCAAGTGGGTAGGTGTAGAACCTTATGTTTTAACGGTCACCCAAAGTGGGAGTACGATTAACATACTCTTGTCAAAATTGTGTCACCTTGCAAGAACTCCTGCCAGAGCAGAAAGTTATTGCATCTCCCTTTGGAGAGAAGCCAGGCGGTACCTATAGGGAAGACCAAGATACTTCTGAGAAGTCAACTGGGGTTTAAATCATGGGAAAGCCCATAATCAAGGTCACAGAATTTTATACAATTAAATCTGCTCAGTAATTATAAATCTATTACCACCGTGACTCTTAAAAAGAAAACAGTGCCTGGACAAGTGAAATTATCCAAGACTGTTTTCAGTTAAGATATGAATATCTGTGTGGAAAATGAAGCTTTCCATGGATCAGAGTTTCCAGTTATGTAGAAGATTCAATACATGCAACGGAACAAAATCTGTTCCCAGCTCAGCAAATCTATAATGTAAGTAGATGGTGGAAAACAAATAATCACACTCTCAAAGCACTCCTGTGTGGCGTATCTAGAGAAAGGCAATTGTTCTTACAAGACCTGAGCACCTTGCACTAGCTAAGGTAACAGAGTGGACATCCCAGGTAGCATATTCATGAAACCAAGTGTTACGGTCATACTATTGATGGCCTAGGTCAATGGTTCTGAACCTTCCTAATGCCACAACCCTTTACAACCTCACTCATGTTGCGGTGACTCTGCAGCCATAAAATTATTTTCATTCCTACTTCATAACTGCAAATTTGCTACTGTTATGAATCATTATGTAAATGTCTCATATGCAGGATGTATTTTCATTGATGCAAATTGAACATAATTAAAGCATAGGTATTATTCACAGAAACAATATGGAATCACATATAGTGAAATATTTATTGCTAATGACTAGTAAATGGATTTTTGTCTTGAAGCATGGTGTAGCATGGGTAGCAGTCTTCACACCGGGTACTTGTATGTGGGTGTATCTGCATGTGGGTGTATCTGCATGTAGGTGTAACTGCCTGGACATTTAGAGGAGCGGTATCTCGGTTCCTAAGACTACCAAAAATATGTGTTTTCCAGTGGTCTCAGGTGACCGCGTGAAAGGATCGTTCGACTTCCAAAGGGATTGCAAACCATAGGTTGAAAACTACTGTCCAGGTCCTGGAGAACCATACAAGAGGAGTTGTCTTAGCCCCCTCCCCCCACCCCCAACACCCTGGCCCATGGCTATGCTTTTTTATTACTGGCCATTGGCAATTTTGTTATCATCACATTAGATGTGCACAAGCATCCAAGTTTGCATGCCTTGTTGATGAGCAGTCATCTTTTGTTCTTGATGAGTTTGGCAGTTAGTCCTATGCAGAGCTTGGTGATCTGCCCAGGAATGAACTCATGCATCCTTCAGATTCTAGCGAGCAGACAAAGAATCAACTGATGGGAGAGACTGCACAGACATGTAAGGGACCTTGTCCCTAGAGCAAGCAAAGCTCAATTCCTGCTACAGCTTAGGTATTTGCAACTAAGGGCCTCAAGTCTCCATTTTAAAGACTCTGAGGGAGGCATAGTCTTATATCTGCCTGCATTTCAGCCCCATTCTTGTTCCCTCCTCTTGGAAAGATTTAGGGTAGGATGAAGGTGTGATCCAGATACAGTCACCTTATAGAGGTTAGGTAGGTGTGATGACTAGAATCCTAGGAATAGTGAGGTGTATGATACAAGGTGGAGTCTCCAGGTGGTGCAAACAGTTAAGCACTTCACTGGTAACCAAAAGGCCAGTGGTTCAAACCTATACACAGATACTTTGAGAGAGAGAGAGAGACCTGATAATCTGCTTCTGAAAAACCTTACGAAGCAGTTCTACTTTGGACACACAAGAAATAGCCGTGGGTTGAAATCAACTTGATAGCCAGTGGTTGGTGTGATCGTCAGTGTGATCCAAATGCCTTTCCCTCAAAATCAAGCATGTGATCCAAAGTGCTGTGTGAGGGAGAGCTTTATTAAAGTACGGGCCTTCCAGTGCCCGGTCTTTGGGGAAGAAATCACTGTCTAGGAAGCAATTCTTTCTGATAAGTGTGTGTCCTGAGGAACATCTGAGGATCTTGTTGAAATGCAGATTCTGATTCAGCGGGTCTGGAGTGAAGCCTGAGACCCTGGATCTTTCATAAACTCACAGATGCTGGTTTGTGGACCACCCTCTGAGAGGGAGGGATCAGGAATGTGTGCTTGGTGCTGGAGTGCCTTGGGACAAGCAATGCATCTTACAGGAGTCTGTGCTGGGTGTAGTCAGGGAGTTTGAAAGGGCATGGGGTTTGAGACTGGACACCCAGGTGGGAAGAGAGAGACTGCATCAGAAGGAGTCTCTAGAGGCTCAAGAAAGATCATCCCTTTTGGGCTCCTCTTCATTCACTCTGGCTTTGTGTTTTTGTGTCTTTGCTTTGACAAATTTGGAGGGGCCTCAGGCCTTGCACTATACTGAGGATATCAGCAAGTTGGCAGAAGGCACTGATTGAAAAGTGTGCCCAGGGTGCCTAGGTGCCAGTGTCCATGCTCAGCTCTTTGCTCCACTGCACGCTGGTCCAATCCTGGCACTGCCTCGTCCTTCCCATCCTCCAGGGAGGCTGAGGATGCACCCCTCTCAGAGTGGCTTGGCTCCTCGCATCCTGACATGTACATGTTTTCTGTTTTATGGGAAGAAATGTGTCTTGGCTGGTGGCCCACGCTTCATTCCAGCACATTCTTTTTACCAAAAGAGCTGTCCCTGGAGCTGCCGACAATGTTTACGGGAAAGGCATCCAACAATACTTTGGATAGGAGAGCATGGCCTGACCACAGACATGGCCTTTCCCACCCAGCGAAACATCCATCAGAAAGCCTGGCAGAAAGCTTCGGTGTCTTTATTTTTACCCTGAAATGTAAAGCAGGTTTCTTTCTTCTCCCTTTCCAGCTGGGAAAACTCCTGTCGGTGGATGCAGTGTCCTTTCCAGATTCAATATTATGCAAACTGCATATCGGCAAATGGAGTAAACAAATATGTCCGTGAAGTTTCCTATTGCAGAGAGATGGGGCTGCCCCAGTAGAGAGGCGTAGACCTGCTAAATCTGCATGGGAGCCTCCGAAACCTCCTCTTTGCCTGTGTTGCCGCAGTCTCTCTCCCCGTGAACTTCAGGAGGCTGGAGCTGGGTAATCATGGGGCTCGCAGGATTGAGTCAGAAGAGGTCATTGACTGGTGTTGGGGTTCACCCTGGGTCAAGTGTCAGCACGACACTTACTGGTTGAGTCAAGACTGTGCCTGCGCTAAGCTTCATCCTCTTCAGTGCCACTCCCAGTTGAGAGGCTCCTCAGGTGCAGGCAAAGCTAATAAATAAATAAATATATTTATTTACTTCAGTTTGTTAGTCTCCCCTAATTGGCAGGCTTGGGCAGGAGGAAATATCACACATTGAAGCTATCTGGTGAAGCGACTCTCCCACTAAAGGCCTTTGTTCCTGGGCATGTAGATCAGTTCTTGGGACAGCCATCTGCTTACTGTGTTTAGCTGTTTTCTGGCATCTTGAGAGTTCAAGTCCCCACAAAGGCGTCTTGGAAGAAAGTCCTAGAAACTGCTCCCCAAATAGTCATCACTGAAAATGCTCTGGAGCTTGGTTCTACGGGGACATGCAATCGGTTGCCATGATTTAAAATGGATTCCATGGTAACTGGTTTGAGTGTGTGTGGGTGTGGGAGGGGGGTGGTTATTAGTGTTTCAGATAGAATTCTGACCTTTCATGCAAACCATCTTGGTTCAAATCTGGGTCAATGAACTTCATTTGTCAGTGGGGCTTTATCTTACTAAGCATTTGTACAGGTTTCAGAGCGTCTTCCAAATGTACACAGACTAGGAAGAAGAAAGGCCTGGTAATCTGCTTCCAAGTAACAACCAGTAGGAATGGAGCAGGACTGTATAGCTATTATATGTACAGTCCTTATGATTCGGGGCCCAACTTGATGGCAGGTAACAATAATAATAATTAAATGGGCATGATGGAACAAAAATCAGCTTTTGCTGTGCAATTCTGCAACATTAAGTGTAAGCTGCCTTCTTCCCTCTCACTGTGTGGCCACTACAATATCATGTCACATGTCCCTTAAATTTCTTTAACCCATGCACCTTTATAACTTTCCCTTCTAAGCAGACAAAGAAGCATCAATTTAAGGCCATTAGAGTATTTTGTGGAAAGGTGAAGAGACAGTCATTTAACATACTAAGATTTAAAGTAGACCTGATTATCTTATTGTCCTTGGAAATACACATAGCAAAGCATACACCCATCTGACAATTTTCACATGTACAATTCAGCGATGTGGATTATGTTCTTTGAGTTGCGCGACCATTTTCAACCCCCTTTTCTGAGCTGCTCCTCCACCATCAGCATACACTCATTGTCCCCCTCAGGCCCTGTTGAATCGCTCCAATTGCTAAGGTCCCTTTATTCCCCTACAGACACATCTAAAACGAACACAATAACTCAAAGTAGACATATTTTTGAGAGTTCAGATCAATTATCTTTTGGTTTTGTTTTTCTTTTGTACAACTTATATCTTCTTAAACACCCTGTATTCACAGAACAAAGAAAGAAAACAAAGACACAAAGACATCCAAAGATGGCCATTTTCAACCCAGAAGCTCCATGCGTACCTACCGATCCTCTATGCCCATCTCCTCTCCTGGGTGGCTTGAATGTGTTTTCTTTGTCACCAGAGTAGTCCGATCTTTAGTGAGAGCCATGTGTTTCCCATGTGTTACATTTTTTTTTTAAATAAACAAAAATTTGCGTGGCTGCTTGCAATGAGGCAAGAGAGGCCTTCCTCACTACTGCTTTGCAAAAGCAGTTGCTTAAACAGACTGGGTTCAATTACTGTCAGACATACTTGATGTCCCAGAATTACTGAGAACAAATATTTGCTGCCATGCTAGCTGGGTCCCTGATAAATAGGGCACGTCTGTCCTTACAGTTTTTGAAGGAAGATGTGTTCGGAGGTGTCAGGAGGAAGCGGCCCCATACCCGGTTTCACATCCTGATCGCTGTCCCTGGTGCCGGGGACACCGTATTGCTGAGCAGATGGCTGTGTCGAGAGCGGGCTTCTGGTGGAGAAAAGACTGAGATGGAACTGTATAAGCCCCTCACCGTGACAGCTCTGAGAGGCTCGCCAGCTCTGACAGGGGAGGGGTTGGGATGCTAGACCACAGGAAGAACAACCAAGGCCAAGACTTCATGCGTGTGGTGATTAGGCCGTCATTTGCAGAAGCTGTGGTTGAATGGGAGTCTCGGCAGTTTGATTTTTAATACCTAGTCTGTGCTTGGGTCTTACTTTCCAAAGCTCCTCAACTCCATTCTTTCTGCTAGAAAAGTAGGGAAACTGAAATGTGCTTTGAGCGATCACTGGGCCCAGTCAGTATTGGGTTCCTCGGGCAATATAATTGCCCCAGAAGATCCCAGATGACAATTATAAAGATGTTCACTAGGCTCCTGTTCACTAAGTTTTTCTCTTCCCTCTGCCCCCGCTTCAGGCTTTCTAAAATATGATATGATAGGATTCTGGGAACAAAGTTATGCCAATGAAACGGTCAAATAAAAAACAC
The DNA here is from genome assembly GCA_004026705.1 of Nesogale talazaci. Lineage (NCBI taxonomy): Eukaryota > Metazoa > Chordata > Mammalia > Afrosoricida > Tenrecidae > Nesogale > Nesogale talazaci. The sequence continues at coordinate 69,821 of PVJH01007462.1, read as the reverse complement.
CAATAACCAAGTGGTTACTCATTTAGTAAACATATTGTGCTCACCTCTCTGTTCAGAGCCCTGATGATGGCATGGCACCTCCGGCTTGCCGTAGCAGAAGGTGGTGTGGGCAGGTCCATGCCTCACACTGCTATGTTTGCCCTTTGCTGAGACCTTCCCTGCTACATTTCCACATCTCTTCATGGAAGTGCCACATGGAGAACAGACCATTAGGCAGTCTGTCATCATTCCCAACTCCTGGTGCCTGGCATCACACCATCTCCTTGACTGCAGGTCAACCTTGCTTCTCACCAAAGGTGGGTGGTGAAAGGGATCGGTGTCACTCCTATGGTCACATGACATTACAAGATAGGAGACTTTGCCTCACTCGTCAGCTTGATCTAGAGATTTCCCTGGCTGGCTTGATGAAGAAAGTGGCTATGTGAACAAGCTGACTCAGTGAGGAATTGCAGATGTTCTCTCTGAATGACAGGTGGACTCTGGGAGCTGAGAACAATCGCCAACCACTAGGTAGTAGTACTCAGTCCTACCACCCTAGAGAAGGCATCATTTTAACAGGTTGAGTCAGCCTGGAGGTCGATTCTTCTTCAGTCAACTTCCAGATGAGAACATCGCCTAGCTGATACCTTGACTAGAGTTTGTGAGATGGCACTGATCAGGGGATCCAGTGAAGCCATATTCAGACTTTCAACCTGTGGAAACTTAGAAGATACTGTATGTGCCTTTTTTTTTTAATCCAGTAAATTCTGTAACAATAAAAACCAAATGCACATCACTTCAGGAGTTTCTGTCTGCCTGTGTGGTAAGAGTAGTTCCTTATTGAGATAGTTAAGGTCTCTTGTGCCAACCTGACCGATAAACACATGTGGGATTAACTGAAGGCCGGAGAGGTAAAGGGCTAGGTGAGCCTTGCCTTTCTAGTTCTCAGGTCTCTTACTCTCTGATGGCCAGATGAAGGTGCAGCTGCCTTATCCAGTTCCCTGCTTCACCTGCCAAGGCTCACTTCCTGTGAGATATCCCTGAGAAGAAGCCACATGGACCTACTCTGATGCAGCCTTGAAGCATCTGTGAGAAGATCCCTGTAAGCACTGAGATGTTTACATGCTTACTGATTATGCTTTCCTCCTGGAGTCAGTCTCATTGCATGTGCTTTATGAGATTGAGGAGGACATTGAGGATTGGTGTCAGCCAATTGGGTTCGACTTATCAGCTTGGACAACACTGGGTTGGAATGCTTTCTTAATGTACACTTACCCTTTATATAAAACTCTCTTATAAAATATGATTTTCTGTGAATTTGTTTCCCTAGTTTATCCAGATTGGCACACATACTCAGCTCCTATGTGTCTTTTGAATGTGATTTCGTAACTAAATGATTTACTACAGAAAAAAAGAACATCTCTGACTTTGACTCCCATGGTTTTACACATGTGTCTATAAATTAGATATTTTTCTTGAATTCTGGATCTAAATGCAGCTAAATGTATGGATCTTCACTGGGTAGTTTTATCAAAAAAAAAGTTCCAAGTTTAACTCATCTTCAAATTTGCCACTTCTCCAATCCTTTCTCAGTTAGTGAACGATGCATCTCTCCAATACCTAGGCTTCTTTCTCTTTCCCTCACCGACAACTTTTCCTGTGAAAAACTTGCACAGGAGATATGGTTCTCAGGGATTTCTGACATAATCACTAGAGTAGGTAGACACCATGAAGTGAGTCTTGAACCTTTGTCAATTTGGTGGGTCCTTTGACCTTGTCTCAAGGAACAAGGGAATTCTTTCATCTGGGAGACAGGCACATCCCAAGTTCCAGGCCAGGAGGTGGGCAAGACTTCTCAAAGGCAGCTCCAGAGTTTCTCCAGGTGTCCTCTGAACACAGACAGGAAAACATCTGTCTTGGAGACACATCTCCCTGACCTGTCTTTCCAGTTTATTCAATCTGGGCCATTGGGGACTCAGAACCCTGGTGTCATAATAGCCAATTAAGTGTGGGAACCACCAGGTCAGTGACCCAACCCCATCAGGTCAGTTCTCCCAGAAGAAAGATGCGGTTATTTGCATTCCTTCAAAACCTGATAGGCCTGTCCTATAAGGCCTAAATGAGTCAGAATCAGCTTCATGACAATGAGTTTTCGTTATCAAGGATTCAGGGGAAGAACACAAAAACTCCCTCCTGAATTGAGGGCATTAAAATTAAAATAAGAACATTTCTTCCATGACTGCCCTGGACAGGTCACCGGTAAAGTTATCTGAAGTGCTTGTCAAAATTAAAAGTCCCCAAAGTTGCATTCTCAAAGACAGGAAAGGAAGGATTGTTATTCAGATGAAAAAAACAGAAGGGCAGAAACAGATACTTCAGCTTTGTCTACCAGAGTCATTAAAGATCATAGAAATGCCATGAGGCAGCCGAACATAGCTTTCTTGTCCCCATCACCACCTGGATTCCAAGAGTTACAATCTCCCAATTTCTGCTAGACCAGTATACAGACAGTGGTCCAGACAAGAGTTTTCAATATGCAGAATTCAGGAAAGACAACCCCCCTCAGAAATAGTCATGGGAGTAATGATTCCAGGAGGATAGAGGAAGGGAAGGGGAGGAAGGAGGGGAAGGAGGGATAGATAGTAACAATGGCAGAATAGCCCCCCTCAGGGGAAGAATACTTGGATTATAGGTGAAGGGATAGAAGGGGGGTATAAGGTATATTTAAATAATAGTAACAATACATAATATATTAAGGGTTTGTGGGGGTGACAGCATCAGAGAGGGAGGGAAAAAAAGAGGAGGTGATATTACAGGGATCAAGCAGAAAGACAATGTTGAGAGATTGTTGATGCCAATTGTTGTATATGTCTGCTTGAGATAGTGGATATATAATTTGGTATATGTAAGAACCCCCAATAAAATAATGTATTTTTTAAAAAAGACCATAGTGAAGAAAACCCCACAGGCAGATTATCCACTATCCTGTGGAGTCAGAATCAGTTTGCATCAACTTTGTGGCGCTGAATAACAGCTACTACTCCTGAAAGGAGAAGTGAGTTAGCGAGACTGAGAGAAAGGTTTTGTAAATGAGAAGCTGGCATGTTGGGGATGAGAGCTGCAAGGAAAGAGAGAGAAACCCATTACATGAAGGTTCGGGCACAATGGAATAACAAATGGATATTTGAAGAGTCTGTTGTACCATATGTGATATAAAAACCTTTTGAAATCTTCAGTAACCTCTAAATTACACAATAAAGAAAAGCAACATTGTGTGATCTTAATGTAGACGTCAAACACTCAACATAATGTTTGAATGCATGCACAGACATACACAGAGCTAAGTCTAGAAAGGTGTTATAATCAGAACCTTAGATAATTGCCCGAGGCAATAGGATGCACTCTTCAAAATGAGGCAACTGCAAGGGTACACATTTCCAAGGAAGATTCCGGAAAACTACTTTGGCAATCTTAAATTCCTCATTTGCTTAGATGTTATAAAGGAACTGAACAGTGAAATGAAAAGAATACTTTTTTTTTTTGGTGGGGGTGGATGATGAGAGATATTTAGGAAGGCAGATAACCTTTATGAGGCAGGGATAGGGGGTACAACTGTTCATAAATCTTAGGCAGAAGAGCTTAAAACCAGGACTATTTTCAATATCTTATTAATATGTGTCTTCTATTATTTGACAGTAGCAAGACTTGCATCCATGTATTTTGGACACATTATCAGGAGGGACCAGTCAGTGGAAAAGTTACCCAACCAGTCATGTTGGGTAAAATAGAGGCCAGTGAATTGGAGGAAGACTCTTAACAAAAGACTAACACAGGGGCTGAAGCAGGGGTCTCGGTCACAGGAGTGAGAGCATTGATGGTGCAGGGCCTGGCGCAGTCCTTCTTTTTGTGGTGGAGAGTTTATGGACTTGATGGCATCTGACAACAATCTCATGAAAGGAATCCAGAGAACTAGATGTGAGGTCCCTAAGAGACCCAGCAAATAAGCAGCGGACGGCAGTGATGTGTCATGCTGGCTTACTGTCTCAGGGCTGGTCTGGACTGACAATACTCCCATGGTTCTCAGCTGTCTGTCAGGCTTAAGAGTAAGGACCAAAATCTTGTAGAATCTAAAAGGCACTATAGTAAGGCACAATGGGGCCTTGGAAGAAAAAAGATGGAGATTTACACAGATCATTTATGTCATTAGCTCCAAACTTATATAGTTATTGTGCCCATCACTCCCTTTTCAGAAAAATAAATAAATTAGTGCCCCCCCCTCCATCTGGCAATTTAAAACTTTTATACTGAAGCCTATAAGGCAGGCTAACGTGTAAGCATCTATGGCCACACCGTCCCTGAATGGTTCCAACACCCTCCGCGAAACAGGTGCTGAAGAAGGAGCAGAGAGTGACCATTCAGAGGAGAGCCTCGCTTCCCCACGGAGAAGATGAGAGTCTTCCCACAACGTGCTGCCGTTGTTTGTATGAAAGTGGCCACAATAGATCTATTAGGTATAGAGGGTGCCGATATTAGATCGAAGGGCACCAAATTTTCCCACATCAGGCAAACTCCCACATGAGACTATGACAGGTGATAGCCTGCACTTTTGGGGTAACTTGTCTGCTGCTGCTTGAGATTCTGCTTTGGGAAAAGTACTCTAGCAAATGGTTGACAGAAAAAAAGACCGGCAGATTTCCCATCTGTCCCCTTGTACCTACTCTGGGAGAGAGCGAAAGGTTTGACTTTCAAAGCTGACAGTTTGCTGTTGTTAGATAGCATGGAGCACCGTGTACAACATAATGAACTTCTGCCTGGGCCTGGGCCATCCTTTCAATTGTAATATGCTGGAACCCTTTTGTGGGAAGCACAGTGTCAATGCGTCTTGCTCAGGGTCTTCTTCTTTTGGGGTTGACCCTCTATATTACCAAATGTGGAAACAGGGTAGAGGGAAGGGCTGTATATCTGACCTCCTATGGCTTCTCCATGATCATGGGGCGGGGGTCAAACATGCCCCTCTCTGTCATCCTTCTTTACTCCATTCTTTTTTTTTTTTTTTGCCCAGGATCATCCTTCTTTACTCCATTCTGTCAACAACTCTTCCTCTTACGCCACCCTACATGTTTGCAGGAGTGAGTAAGTATTCGCAATGGTCACATCGGCTCTACAGACAATATTCCTGATAAGGAAGTATTTTGGGGGAGTTAACACGTTAGCACAACTCAGGATCAGGAAATAATAAGGATAACAGCATTGGTCAACACAACACTTTTCCTCAGTCAGCAGCTATTTCTTTATCTGTTTCTCATCTTCTCAGATGCTTAGGCCTTTGATACCTGCCTCTGTGCACCATGGAAATTTCCTGCCCCTCTGCCTCACCATCCCATAATCCCAACACAGCTCCTCTAGTCTCAGCCTCACCATCCCATAATCCCAACACAGCTCCTCTAGCCTCAGCCTCTAGTCTTCACCTGGCTTTTTCACTCTGTCCCCATCCCCAGAGTCTCTGTGCCAACATTTTTGATGCCTCCAGTTTTGCATGGGCTTCTACTGAGGATCCTAGGATTTCTCTTTGTGTCTGAGATGTGTCTTATCCACAGAGGCATGACCTTGTTGTAAGTGCGGTTGTAACAGAGACAAAGGCAACAAATGGTATTACTTGATTTACACCCTCAACTTAGGATTATAACTTAATTATACCTTAATATTGTCATTGGTGCAGCAAAGATGGTCCAAAATGAGACTGTAACCACAACTATAGACTTCAGATTTATAACACATTACATAAGGAATTAGAGTTAGAAGAGACATATTGATTGACTACAGCAGTCTCACTGAGCATGTTCTTCTCAAAGAACCACTCTCCCTGGATAACATGACTAAAGTATGTGAGGTGAAGGTTGACCACCCCTGTGTGGTGGTTCTACTTATTCTAAGGCAGATTTGTTTGTCTTCCGGCAGACCACGATAGGTCAACATTCTTTATCAACCCCATAAACCAAATACATTCATTTTTCTCCTGTCTTTTGGGTTCATTGTCCTACTTTCACATGTATATGAAGCAGTAGTTAATGCCATGGCTTGGTTAGGTACACCTTAGTCCTCAAAAAAGCATCCTTGCTCTTCAACACTTTAAAGAGGTCTTGGGCAGAAGATTTTCTCAACACAGTAAGCAGTAAACCTTTTACTAAATTCTTTACTGCTGTTTCCACGAGTACTGGTTGTGGATCCAAGTAAAGTGAAATTGACAACTCCAATATTTTCTCCATTTATCTGATGGTGTATATTGGTCCAGGTGTATGTGAGAATCTTTAGTTTCCTTTACATGTCGTGGTGATCCATACTGAAGGCTGCGATTTTGATTTTCATCAGCACATGCTTCAAGTTCCCTTGGCTCTGTTAGCACAGCTGTGCCATCTACAACGCACCATTTGCTGACCTTTCTCCAATTCTAATGCCACTTTCTTCTGTATACAGTTCAGTTTTCTCAGCATACACATTGAGTAAGTATATATTGAAAGGACACAACCATGACATACACCCCTCCTGATTTTAAACGTTGCAGTATTTCCTTATTCTGAACCAATTTCTTTTGGTCCATGAACAGATTCTGTATAAACACAAGGGAATGTTCTGGAATTCACCTTATTCTAAGTGCTATCCATAGTTTCTTATCATACTCACAGTTGAATGGCTTTGCATAATCAGTAAACCTCAAGTACACATCTTTCTGGTATTACCTACTTTCAGTCAAGATACATCTGAGTTCTGAAATGATACTCCTCTTGCCATGCCCTGTGCAGAATCCAGCTTGGGTATCATTATGAATGATCCTCTGGTATTTGAAACTCTGGTGGCCTAATATCCAGCATGACAGGGACACTCAAGCCACGCAGTGGGAGAAACTCATTGTGGCCAGGTCAATTTTGACTCCGAGTGATCCTGTGTAGAGTGGCTGCATCTGAAATTCTGATGGGAACAAAAAACCTCTTCTTTCTCCTGAGGAGTGGCTGATGGGTTCAAATTGCTAAAGTTGTTGTTAACCACCCCAGGAATAGCCGTCTGTACCACCAGGTGCTCCACAGTATGTACTGGTAAATGCAGCTACCTGATTCATTAGGTTATTCCTTACAACATTCCTCATCATCAACATCACGGTGAGGCCAAGCTCCAGAGAACAGTAGCTTATGAGGAGAGATGGTGCAATGCAGCATCATGTGTATTCAATAGCCGAAGACTTTCGTCTCTGGAGAAATGGTGTGTTTCTATAACTACAGGCAAACCTTCATGATCAGTATAATTTTCAACATGGAGAAGCAGTGCATTTTGTATTCTTTCATTATGGGTTATGTATTACATTCAGAAGATGGTCAGCTGAGCAGCATCTACTTAAAGCAATTAGACTGATGAGTGCTGTGACTTGGAACATGGTGGTTAAAGCTATACCTAAGTCTAGGCCAGCTTTCATTCTTCTCTAAACTGTGGGCCAAGGAAAAACAAGGCATACACCTATCCTTTTTTTATAGGTAAGCTGGGGGAAATTGTGATTCAGTAGTAAAACTCTCAGCTCTGAGAATATGGCTACTCATGAAAGGTTCGATTCTTCCCCAGTGCATCTCTTGTATAGTTAATACTGATCTGACAATGAAGGTATATGTAATGATATGATTTTGAACAAACTTCAATGGAGTTTCTAGAGTAAGATGGATTAGGAAGAATGGCTTAGAGATTTACTTCCAAAAACAACCAATGCAAATCCAATGGATCACAATGGTCTAGTTCGCAACCCATGTGTTGTCGTGAGTCAGGGGTCAACTCAGTGACACCTAACTACAAATGTCTTACATTCCTTGTAAAAGGTACTCATACGTATACTGTGTACTTTGTGACCAATTATTTTTCCATTAAACATTTTAGTTGGCTAATGCTGGCATAGAAATATGCCATTAATTTCTAAACAATGATTATTTAATTTTTTTCTAATTGTATATTAGTGATTCTTTCATCTAAACATCAACTCATTCTCAGACAGTAATAATTCAACTTTCTATTGTCTGGTAGATAACATTTGTGTTTTATTTTAATTTTCTAGTGGTTCAAATCCACATGCTCCTTCTTGAATAAAGATGAGACCTTTCTGTTCCCATAAAGATTTACAGTTTCAGAAGCCCCCCAGGAATAATTCTATTGTGTCCTAAGAGGGTGTTATGAGTCAAAATTGACTTGATTGAAGTGAGTTTTGAATTAACCTTGTTACAGTATGTACAAGGGCATGGTCCATTAGAAATACAATGCCAGGCATGCTTATAACTTAAGATTTTCTGGAAACCAGTGTAAAAGAATGTCAAAAAGAAAATGATGGAATTTATCTTTATACTATAATTTTATTTCATATAATACAACTGAAACATTAGTCCACATACTATCGATATTGTCTCAGTTTCCTAGGACTGATAGAAAAAGAAAAAAAGCAAACAAAAACCAGGATAGAGTATGTGATGGTTACATAATTTCATGTCAACTTGAAGATCTAAACATGTAGGGTTGGAGCCTATCCTGTCAATCAGATCACAGCCTGAGGGTGTCTCCTATAAAGAGGGTTCTGGGAACCTCCCTCTTCTCCCTGCCTTCCCCTTCCTATTGAGGAGCCACACTGAGACCAATGTGAACCCTGGGGATCATTCACCACCATTGGATCCACAAGATTTTGCACCCACCAGCCTATGATGTTCCTACTTTCTGCCTTATAGCATGTGACTTTGTGAGTCCGAAGAGGGACTTGTGGGCTTGCTTTGGACGGGGCTGGGATTTCTTCCTGACATTTAATTACCTCGTATATGTCATTAGGACATACCAGCCCCTTGAAAAAGCCATCGTGCTTGCTGGAGTAAAAGGACAATGAAAAAGAGGAAGAGCTTTGATGAGATGGATTAATGCAGTGCTGCAATGGTGAGCTTCAACGTAACAATGCTTGTGAGTGTGTCTCAAGACCAAGAGCACTTCATCCTGTTGTACACAGAGGCACTAGGAATCAGAAACAATGAGAGGGTGCCTACCCACATCCTCCTGTTCACCCTTTGCATTCCTTTGTTGCTTTTGATGTATCTTCATATGATGACGATGATGATGATACACCCTAGTAGAAGGTCCTCTTTCTGTGTTTGTAAGAGACCTCTCAAAAGGGATTAACACTAAGATCCACACTATTTCAGTAGGACTTTAAGAAAATCACATTCATAGGTTCAGGTGTTAGTTAAGACTTCGTCTTTTTAGGAGACATAATTTAGTTCATAATAAATTTTTAAAAATACATGGAGATAGTTTAGTTTTTTTTTCCACACCAAATCTTCAGATTCCTATGTGTAGTTTGCACCTAAAGCACACCCCAGGGAAGACTAATCAATTTCAAGTGCTTTGCAAACAACGTGTCATTCAAGGCTCTCATACCAAAGAGCTTCTAGACCACAGTAAATAAGGTCCAGGATTGCAAGTAGTTTTGTCTTATTATTTTATGTCCATGAGAACACTACTGATTTTTAATTGTGAATGAGTAACTTTTGACTTAGGATAGTTTGTGGGTGTTTTTTATCATCTTGAAGAAGACATCTTCCATTTCTAGTTCATGAAATGGTTTTGTAGTGATGGTTCTTGTGATATATTAGAAAATACACTCTAAAGTCACCTTCCCATCTTTAAGAAGGTATGTTATTTTGCTTCTTTGATTAAGTGATATGAGATTTTATTTAGGATTCCCACTCCCCCCACACAAAAAGCCCTCTATCATTGCCTCACTGTAATAATCCTTACTTAGGGATAAAGCCTCCTCTTTTATTTTGCATGAACCAGTTTGCTGTTATGTAATTTGGAGATCACACAGTTAGAGATCCCCTTTTAAGTAATATAATTGAGACTAATCCAGAGACCTGATGACGTAGTGGATACACATTGTGCTATGATCTGAAAGGTTGGCAGTTCAAAACCACCAGCTGCCCCCCCAAAGGAAAGATGGGGGTTTCTCCTCTCATCGCAGTTATAGTGTCAGAAACTTACAGGGCCAGTCTACCCTGTCCCATAGGGTTGCTTTGAGTAAACCTTAACTCAATAGAAGTGAAATTTAGTGAGTTAGGCATGGCATAATTAAGCGCTCAGTTGCTTACCCAGAGCTTGGTGGTTTGACCCCATTCAGAGACTCTGTGGGAGGAAGAACTGATATTCTGTTGTAAATATTGCAGCCTAGAAAACCCTAGGGGGGTATTCTACTCCATCACACAGTGTCCCCAAAGCCCAAATAAATTGGCAACAACATACAGAAAATGGCAAGGCCCTTGGACTGAATGAGAGAAGGATTTCTTTCTCTCCTGCAAGTGCAAAAGTCCATGATGGGGGAAAGTGCCAGATTGTCTCCCCTGACAGAGGCTGGCATCTCCCTGGGCTGACTCACCTCTGCACCTTTTGAGTGCCTTTGAAAAAACAGCTGGGAACACTGAAGAGCAGGGAGCAGTCACACTGGGCACATAGACCTTTGAATGATGTGGAACCATTGTGGTTGGGTGTCCAGGTTGCAGAGACAATTCTGTCCTCCCCTCCCCTCCCTGCAATCTGGGAACTTGCTGCAGGGAGAGTTTAGCCTCCACCAGGCTAATTCTTGAGGCAGTGACCCAGGTGCACTGCAGCATCTGGTAAGGCTGACGGTGAGTGCCTGTTCTATTATTAAGCTTTGATCCCTAAACGGCACTGAAACCTGTTGCCAGGCCACGAACCACTTTTACAGAGACACAGTGTGTGCGAGCTGACAGTAATAGTAGCAGCAGTGCACTTGGCCCTCTGGTGGACTGATCAGATTTTCTAGGTCTATTTTTCTTCTCTCTTTTTAAACAAAACTAGTTACCGATTCTATTTGCACAACACATCCGTGATAGCCTAGGAATTTTCATGAAACATGTACCAGAAAAGGAGGGGGGGGGGACTCATTTTTTTTTTTAACAATAGTATGATGAGTACTAATAGGTTTTTATGCTTGGATATAAAAATGAGACTAGTCTTTATCATTGATTTGAAAAGTGAAAAATATCACTCAAATCAGTGTTTGACTTATTTAGTCCACTGACATAACACTTCAGTATCTTCTTCTGAGTGCATTGCTTTTTGTCAAAGTTTAAATCAAGGTTATGCCAATTTCTGACAACAATTAATAAATTCTTCATCTTTTTCTTTCTATTCTCGGTAAGAATTTAGACAGGGCAACACGATCTGTTCTGAAATCCTTAGGAACAGATATGGTTCAGAATTCAAAATCTTTATATTTTCAGGAAAGTAATAAGATAATAATGTCCGTATGCAACGTGTTATATGTCTCACCTTGTGGAGTCTGATGCAGCAGCACACAGAGTAAAATACATTAATATTTCAGAGCAAACTATGTAAACAGTAAATGGAATAATAGAGTCTCAAATCAATTCAGGCCAAATTTTGCTGCTCAGTGAGTTCTGAATAGGTTTTGCCTTCAAATGTTATATGAAAAAAAACTGTGTTTGCCGAGTGTTTGTGGATTTCAGAATTGTAAATAAGGGATTGTGGATTTGGGTAGCTTTGGAATTAACTTTCCCCGGAGAATATAAAAGATTTCACCTGAGCACTGTGTGTGTGTGGTGTGTGTGTGTGTGTGTGTGTGTGTGTGTGTTTTCTATTTTAACTCTTTCAGGTTTTGTTTTGTTTTTACAATTGCCGAACAGGCAACTGGTTGAGTGTCCTGGTTCTGAAACAACTTTGGAAATTTATAAATTTTTTGAAAAGTCTTTGAAATAGTGGTTTTAAAGTCTATTTACAAGGTGGAAAATAGTGTTTGTTTGCTTTCTAGGAAGTAAGCCTCAGATTTGTGGTTACCTCGAAGTTTTTATTCCTAATCTTGCTTTTTTAATCATGACTACTAGATGTACCAGTGGGCTTCAAAAAAGGTTCGTAGGAAAACTCCATTATCTTTTAATATCATTTCCAAGATCTTTTTGAAGCCTCCTCATAGTCAAAGAGCCTCTAAATGGCTCTCATGCTTCTATTTATTTACTTTTCTCTGGTTTGCTTGTAAGTAGGGGTGGCTAATGGATCTGAGTCACAGTAACCTGACAGATATGCAAACAAAGCAAAGCTTTGTCCTGCCTGATCCTCACAATAGTGGCTATCTTTGAGTCCTTGAAGTCTTTAATTTGTGATGCAATTTTTTATAGCTTTTCAAAAATGTTCTCAATGAATGTATTCCTTTTTTTTTTTCCTGACCTCTTAAGGAAGGCATTTTTCTGATCCCTTTTTTCTCAGCAATGAAATTCATTCTAAGAATTGCGGCAAGGCAGTCGCTTTGGTCTCATTCTAGAAATTCAACACACAGTGCATAATTGCAGCACTAATTACCTCGAAGAACAGTCTCCCTCCACCTTTGCTTTTGACCTCATCTCCTCCTGCCCCCGTCAGAACTTGACACTCATCACTTTCCCTTTTCTTTTCTGTAAGCTCATCTTCTTCCTTTCCCTCTTGCTGTAATCTGTCTGAGTGCGGTTCAACATTGATGAAACACAAAACGTTCCTCTAGTTCTTCCCCCCAATATCATGACCTTAATTCTACCTTACAAATCCTGTTAGACCAGAGCATGTATACTTGAATAGATAAGAGCTGGAAACACAGGGAATCCAGGACACATAACCCCCTCAGGATCCCTAATGAGAGTACCAATACCAGGAGGGAAGGGGAAGGTTTAGGGGAGAAAAGGGGTACTGAACACAGTCCCCCGGCGGGGATGGACAACAGAAAAATGGGTGAAGAGAGACATAGGTCAGTATGTCATGGAAAAATAATGATAATCTATATATCATCAAGGGTTCATAAGAGAGGGAGGGTGGGATAGGGAGGGAACAAAAATGAGGAGCAGATACCAAGGGCTCAAGTAGAAAGAAAATGTTTTCAATATGATGATGGCAACATATATACAAATGTGCCTGACACAATAAATGTATGTGTGGGTTGTGACAAGAGTTGTACAAGTCCCCAATAAAATGTTTTGAAAAATCTAAATCTCTCCTATTGAAAATCACAACCAAGCAAAACAAAACAAAACAAAAGCCCTTCCCGCCATTCTGCTTTCTCTTCTTTCACAGATAAAATGCAGAGCACTGGACTTGAAGGCTGAGGTGACATTAATCTTTGGAAGGTATTTCCAATGAGCAGCAGTGAGTGGGGTGGAGGGAAATGGTCAATAGAGATGAAGAAACCAAGGGTAGGAGGGGCTGAGGTGCTGCAATCATCTGGAATGATGGAATGACCCACAGTGGGGTTTTCTGGTCTTTGCAGTTGGTTGTACCCTATGCAGTTGGTACCATCATCATGAATGAGAAGTGGGAGCGAGAGAGTTGACAGTGAGGGGCAGCTGTCACGAGGGGACGCCTAGCACTGCTGCAGTGCATGCTCATCACACATGTGTCATGTCAACATCTTGTATGTTCCTTTGATCTTTTAAAAAATCATTTTATTGGGGACTCATACAGCTCTAATCATAATATATACACACATACTTTGTGTCAGTATTTACATCTTTTTCTTGGGGTGGGACTTGTACAACTCTTATCACAATCCACCCACCCATCCATTGTGTCACGCACATGTGTACATTTGTTGCCCTCATCATTCTTGAAGCATTTGCTTTCTACTTGAACCATTGATATTTTCTCCTCTTTCTCTACTCCCCCCTCCCTCATAAACACTTGATAATTTATAAAATATTTTTATTTTGTCATATCTTGCTCTGTTCCTTTGTTCTTTACTGAAGAATATTTTGTCTTAAATCTTTTATTTGGTTTCCTTCCTCCCATCCCCCCTTTTGCATGCTTATCCTTAGTTGATTCTACTTTGATATCTTCTTTTTTTCTACTGTGTTGTCTCTATTCTCTGATTCCTCTTAGGGTCATTTCTATAGACTACACTGTTCAGATTTTATTCTTGGTTACATTTTATGAAAAATTGTTTTAGCTTACGTATTACTTACTATCAATGCCCCAAATAAAACAGTATTTATTAACTCTCTACACTCTAATATTTTCACTTCTTTTTTCACCTCCTTTATTTTCCCTCCACCAGTCCTCTGTCACATTCTGGTAGGTGTGTTGATTAACTATTACGTTTTTAATGAGATTAATACTGTTCAATTAACTTTCTATATTGTATGAGGGTAATACACAGAGTATTGCTATTCCTGTGCATATGCATGGGTTTTTGTTTTATTTTTCATAGGTTTATTACAAACAAAATGTTTTAAAGCATGTCTTGATGCTCAGTGGATGGCTGAAGACATGTTTTCTAAGTGATAAACTGTCCTGGTCTCACTAGAGTATATTTGAAAAGAGATGCAAATAAAACAGTGACCCCAGGGGTGTTCTAATGGGCCAGTCAAATATAAGGCTGAAAGTCATCTCAGAATTGTATGGTGACTGTCTTTTGAAATTCCCAAAGTGGTAATTTCTATGTATTTTCTCTAATGATATGGAATGATCACAGGGGCTTAGTAGGAAGAAGTTTGAAGATGGTTCAAACGGCACAGGTGAGAAAAATGTCAGAAAAAAAACATGGCAAGGAGTTTGATTTTTTTATCACAATGTACCTGCTCATTCTTCAAAGCTAGTACAGGCTATCCTTTGAGAATTTTCTGAGGCAACTTTGCCCTATCCACCCTACTGTTCTTAACTTGCCCTTGATATTCTTTTTTGTTCCCCAAACTCAAATTTTTAAAAATAATATCAGGATTTTAGTCTCGAGAGGATACTCAAACTGATATTTTGACATGGTGTAAAGCAAAGAGTGTAGAATTCTTCAGGGGAAGAATATAAAGATAAAATCACTGCCTTAATAAATGTATAAATCTAGGTGGAAGATATGTCAAGAAGCAATAGCTTCACATTTTGATAATTTTGTTTAATAAATGCTTCTATGACTTTATCACCATACATGTTGCTTACCTTATGTAGTCCAGAACAATTATTGAAGTGGCTTGTATTCTGTTTTGTAGCCAAGTTTAGAACCGTCATTTAGAAGTAATTATATATATATATCCCACTAGCAAGGGATGAAGGAAAGAGCCAGAGAGGAAATACTCTAGACACCATTTTGAACAAGAGACTTGGTTTTAACCCCGCAGGCATACAATCCCCTTGCCTGTCTCACAGAGTCTTGGAAGAGGAAGTGTTTTCTTCCATTTCTCTAAGTCTTTGTGCACAATGTCCTTGGCCATAGCGTTTTCTCTGTCTACCATGATTGCTGACTTGTTTCTAGGACCCCAGTACAAAGATGACACCAAATTCCAGCCTTTCTTGGGCATTAGATACTATCCATCTTAACTGAGGCAGAAACTTCTAGAATCTCTCGGACTTCCATGCCCTGGGTTTCCTTCTTGTACTTGTTTCCTTACACGATCCATACAGAACTTAGATAGGGGGTTCATAAGGGTAGCTTGTCACGAGTTAGTCACTTCCTAGTATAATAAAAATAAAAAAAAGATATACCAGAAATATTAGTCTAATGGGCTGTACAAACACCAATCTCTACAACCTTGAGATCAAAAAGATTAGACAGTGCCTAACTACCACGACCAACTGCTCTTAAAAGGATCACATTAGCAGGGCATAGATAGAGTGATAGAAAATTGTGGGTAGAATTTAAGCTCATAAAAGAGACCTGCTTACTGGTCAAAGAAAAACTGCTAGGATCTCCAAGATTATGGCTCTTACACACAATTCAGGTCTGAGACTGAATTCACCCTCAGGTTGGAAAAATCAACCATTGAAAGGTCAGCATTTATCCGAGGGCCTTCAGAGGAATCAGGGGGGAAAGGGGGGATGGAAATAAGAGAAAAAGGGAAGACATGAGTAATTGATAGCCCATTGAAGGCATGTGAATGAAAAGGTTGAAACAAACTGAATTTCTGATTATAAAACTGACACTATTCTCTGTAAATTTTCACTTGATTTGTTATAAAATATACATTTTTAATCTAACCTTCCAGAAAGCTCAACTCACTAACATGGAGTCAATTCTGACCCAAAGTAGCATTATAGGACAGAATAGAACTGCTTCTGTGTGTTTCTGAGTCTAATTCTTTACGGGAGTAGAAAGTCTCATCTTTGTCCCAAGGTGTAGCTGGAGGTTTTGAATGGCTGACCTTGTGGTTAGTAGCCTAAAGTATAGCACACTACACTATCAGGGCTTCTAAACCTAACCATAGAATAGAGAACTAAGTAAATAAAAATTTAAAAAGAGGCAGGCACCTTCCTAAGAAGGACTCCATGTGTTTTCCTGGGATTTTCAATGTACGTGTGCTTGGGTTGCTAGATGTCACAGAAATGTTCTGGGAGGTTGGCTGTGTTCTGGTTGGAAGTTCAGGAGCAGGAACCTCCAAGCTATGAAAGACATGATGGCGTGCCCCTCAGGTTTGCCTCCATCCCCATTGTACCCCTCTCTTATTATAACCCTCCTATGGGACCTGGTAAATGTCCGTACGCACCAAGGGCCAAAGGCACGTGAGAAGCTTAATTTGGATGTTAGTGTCTCCCTCTGAGTGTGACTGTTCAGTGACATTCTCTTACTGAGGTTTATAGGTCCGTGGGTGTAAGAGAGCATTTGATTTTTCTCCAGGGAAAAACACTTAAGCCAAAGGACATATGTGTGAGTTCAGGCTTGTGTCACAGCATAGGCATACATTAGATATTGTCAAGAGTTTAAGAACACATGAAGGTTTGGATCCAGTTAGCATAGATACACTAGCTCTTTTATTCTCTCTTTTTAAGAAGTGGTATGTTCCTTGTCCAATAGCATGTGTGACCTGAGAGTTGGTTTTGAAATCTTACACCAACAGAACCAGTGCCACCTGGGAGTTTCATGGGTTCCATGCGGCCCCTTCCAAATCAACATCTTCAAGGATGAATCCTAGCAATCTGTGTCTGAAGAAAGCCTCTGGGGGACTCTGATGCAGTGGCACATTCTATTTCTTCCAATATAGTGCAGTCTGCCCTTCTCATTCTGTACATGATGGATATACACCCTGAGGAGGAAGTGATTCACCTCAGGTCACATGATACGTTGATGGCAGATAGAGGAGTAGAGTCCTGGCCTCAATCCTAGGCCAAAGAACCCCAAGCACATCTAACACCCATCTGAATGGAAGCTCTGATGCTAAAGGTGGTTCAAGGAAGCTTCTGGAATACAGCAGTCCTGGGAATCTACTCCCACGGGGAGCAAATGAAAAGCACTCTGGTTTATAACTCTTTGGTTTTCAACTGATAATGGGGATGGGGCAGGACCCCCCACATTTCATTTTACTATTTGTGAGCTCATTGTGAGTCAAGGACCGGCTCGACATAGCTAAGAACCACAACGTGACACAGGGCAACGTTTGGAACATTGTGTCAGTCACATACCTTGGTGCCAATTTGGCTAAGAGTCTAGCCTGTCAATCTGGAGATAGCCAATGAGACTTCTGGATGGGCATGACTTTCTCTGAGATGTCTGGGAAAGCTCACAATATTTCCCCCATGGAGATGAGAGACCAGAGACTCAGTTTCTTGGAGATGAGCTACTGACAAGATGAGATGACAGCATGCTGCTCAATCCTGATTCCTGGAGACTAGAGGAGCCAGAGGAGAAGCCACATGTGCTTACCCTGATGAAACCAAACCTCTGGAGCCAGAGAAGCCACCTGGAGACTCCTACCAGTGCTGAGATGCTTCTCATGCTGATGTATACTGCTGATGGACCTTGAGCCTTGGAAACGAGGAGCCATGGGGAGACCCCTGTCAGCGACCCGATGTTTCTACTGCTTCTGGATACACAAGACTCTGCACTCACTGGCCTGTGATTGTTCTGGTGTCGTTGCACATGCCTCATGAGTTGGAAGGAGACTTTATAGACTGGGATCAGACAAATGAGCTAATATCAGACTTATAACCGTGGACTGGACTGGGTTGGGATGCTTTCTCAATGTTCCATTCCTCTTGTATATAAACCTTTTCCTTATATCCATAGGCGTGTTTATGAATTTGTTTCTCTAGTCTACCCGGACTAACAAAAACATACAAGGTCTTCATTAGCTTCCCTGCCTTCGCTTCTGCCTTTCTCTGTGGACAACAGTGAATCATTAACTAGGGTCATATTAGTTTCTTTCAAGGCTCTTTTCTCTTTCTCCTCTTTATTTGAACAAAGCCACATGAAGACCCCAAGTACCTATTACTAACTCACTGTGTACCCAAGAGCAAGTCACGCTGGGCCTCAGTTTCCCTCTCACTGCAGTGGAGGGGCATGGAGGTTTTCCTGGATCTCAGAGATCCCTTGCAAGTCTGACTTTCTAAGGCGCCGTGACAACCTCTGACTCACACAATCCTCAGTGGGCTATCAGCGGCCATCTGGCAATTAGCAGTCTCTGAGGCAGCTAATCCCATTCTGAGCCGCATTACAGCTGAAATTTAAAACATGGAGATAGGCGGTGATTTCTGTGGGAGTCGTCGGGTCCCGCTGCCTCTGGCAGCTGGGTGAGGGAGGACAGGAAAGCTGATTTCCTCCCTTATCTCACTTGGGAGGCTCAGTGGGAGCCAGATCCGCTTTCCCAGTGGACATCTTCTGCTTGCGGGGGTGGGGGGGGTGATTCTAGGCTATGGGAGGTACAGGTGAGCCCCTGAATTCCGGCCCCAGTGTCCTGGCACACGACTGACCTGGCCACAGGACAGTGGACTGAGCTGTGCCCAGTGTGCCTACTGCCAGCCAGGACTCAGACGAAGCCTGGCGATGGAAGCTGGAGTTGTTTTGGACCATTGTCCCCAGACACTGACAAGCTCTTCTGCCCTTCTGGGGTATTCTCTCCTTTGGCAGCATGGTCAGAAACCAACCCTGAGAGCTTGTTCTTAGCCAGAGGAGATAATTAACTTACCTCCAAGGAGGGCCTTGATTATATTCCTAGCATGATCCGAACGAGAAGTCTGAACTTGGAAATGCTGGTGGTGTTGGGGAGGCGTTTGAAACAGTTGTCTGAGGAGCCATTTGTTGCGAAATTGGGCAAGTAATCAGACAAATGCCTCTTTTCCTAATTGTTGATAAAAATCAGCTATTATGGCAGATCCAGGGAGTCACTCCCGAGACAACACATTACTTTACTTAAGGTGAGCATGCAGCCGAATATGTTAGGATGATCTAAAAGCTTCTCACATCGTTGGAGTTCAAAAACAAATTGTGCCCTTCGTGAATTGTATCGAGAGCTGGGCATAGAGCTGAATGATTTATTGCCAGTGTTTCATGGCTGCCTTGTTCCTACTGTCTGGAGACACTTTCCCGGGATCTCTACTCAGGTTAGAAGTGTCTATTGAGCACCTCCTGTGTGCAGCCCTGTGCTAGGCACTCTAGGACACTACAGGCAGAACAATTTCCTATTGCTGTTTATCTTCAGAGAAGTGTATCCTTGAGCCCTGAATAGCGCTGTTCAATTGATGGGGAGGTCATAGAAAACCAGGAAATAATCTCAAGACGTTAATGTTTCTTGAGAGCTTAGCTGGGCCAGGCACAGAGTAAAGCACTTTGCATGTGTTAAGCCCCAGAATTCTCAGAACAATTGTACCAACTCGTTGCTATTGTCAATCCCATTCTGCACAGGATAAAACTGAGACACAGGAAGATGAAGAGCTTCACTAGGTAAGACTCAAAAGCAGACCTAGTGAATCTGAGACCACAGGCTTGCAAAAACTATACATCCTCACCCTGCCCTTTCGCCACGCCTCCTCTGCTTGCCCTTTTGCAGCAAGCACAGGACACTCAAGGAACTTCTTGCTGTTACTGGAACTCATGTTGAGAGTCCTGTCTGTGGGCCTTCATTTCTGTTTAAAATTAGCTGGCCAACCACCATGGGGTGGGTAGCAGTGACACAGGGCAGAGTGGAGAGAGAGACCAAGACAGGAGGGACCTCAGCCTCTTTTGATACTTGTTTTTCAAATATGTCTCAAACCCATAGGTACCAGTATAAGAAACACAGCTAGTCACCAATAACACAGTTGATTTGAGAAGCCAAGTGCCATGCAAGTGCTTTAGAGCAGTGGTTCTCCAGCTGTGGGTCATGACCCCTTTGGGGGGGGGGTGAAATGACCCTTTCATACGGGTTGCCCAATTCATAACAATAGCAAAATTGCAGTGATGAAGTAGCAATGAGAATAATGTTATGGTTGGGGCAGTCCCCATCACTTGCGGAACTGTATGAAAGGGTTGTAGCATGAGGAAGGTTGAGAACCACTGTTTTAGAGCCACTAGCAGGCAAACATTAAGGAGATAAACAAACATGGAAGGGATCTTCTTGGGGCGTGCTCTTGGGGACCAGCACCGGTGAAGGAAAGGGGAGAAAGTACAGTAGAACCCCGTACTTGACCGCCTCAGGACTCCACATAATCAGATTTCAATGCAAAATGCCAAGGAAATTTTGCATTGGGGCTCGAATAAATCATCAGAAGCTGACCCGGTGCAGGTGATTTTTGTAAACACAAGCAGTGTTTGTTTTGGTCACTTGACCTGAGTTGGTGTTGTTAGTATGCTTTGTTTAAACATTTTGCAGCTGTGTTCCAAGTGTTTTGCTAAGATTTTCTTAGTTTTTTGTGGTTTTTGATACTGTTTTTAGATAAAAAAAAAATGGGTCCTAAGAAAGAGTTACTTGAAAAGACTCATGATAAGGAATCGGTTAACCACGTTATCGATATTGGTGATAATTTTAGTAATACTTTTTAGAAAACAGTTAAGGAAACACCAACAGCTGACTACATTAGAGAATGTTTTTTTTTAAAGAGAAAACCAGGTAGGTGCTAGTGAGAAAAGGCAAAGAAGAAAAAAACCACTGAAAAGCAGCTACCAATTGATTTTATGGAAGGGAATTCCTCTCCCAAACAATGACTCTCCATACCTCCTCTCCATATCCGTGTCCGCAGAGCCGGATCCTCATTCATCTCGAGGTAAGGCCCACACTGCAGTTGTTACAAAACTTTTAAAAATGTTGTGTTTCTTATTTAAATTGGAACTTATTTACTTTGAAATTTATGTGCAATGTTTTGTATAAAAAGATATGGTTAGGAGGCTGAGTCCCGGTGGCGTAATGGTTGTGCGCGGGACTGCAGCCCACTGGGACGGAGGTTCAATTCCAGCCGTGGGGCTGGGCCTTCTACTCCCACCACCGGAGAGCAGTAATGCCCCCTAAAAAAAAAAAGATATGGTTAGGGTAAAAACTTGGTGCTCAAGAACAGATTAACCCGTTTTCAGTTATTTCTTAAGGGAAAAATTGACTTGGAACTCAACTGCACTACATCCTGACACTCCTTATAAAACAGATTAGCACTGAGGCCCAGGGTTCTATTGTAGGACATGGTGGAAGTAGACAGAAGAGTCCCAAAGCTTTCCCAAACCACCTCAGACATTCCCATAAGGTTCCCTGGATAAGGGCAGACTACCAAGGCTGTACCAAATGGGGAAGGGGCTGGATCTTTTTCTGCCCGAGTCATCAATGATTGTAAGTGGGTTGCCTTGTAGAGAGACTGCATCTTCAGCTGAAAAATTCTCATAAAGGGCTGAGTGAAGCTCTTGTGACATAATGGGCTATGTGTTAGGCTACTAACTAAAAAGTCAGCAGTTCACAACCACCAGGGCTCCACAGGTGTAAGGCAAGGCTTTCTACTCCTGAAAAGAGTTATGGTCTCACAAACCCATAGGTATAATTCTACTCTGTCTATAGGACCTCAATGGTCAGAATCAACTCATTTGCAATGAGTTTGAGCTTTTTGAGAGAACTCCAGCTTGCAGTGCTCCAATAGGTAAAGGAATACGTTCTTCAGTACTGAAGATCTGGGTAGCACATCATAGCCATGATTGTAAGCACAACTGCCATGATTGTAAGCACAACTGCAAAGTTGGTACTACAATTCTATGGTGTTATCCTGTCCTAACGTGGTCTTCCAGAACATTAAGAATAGTCATTTCTGCATCATGCCAATAGACACATATAACATACATCTGCACACAAAGTTTAAGGATGTCTCTCTTTTTCAAAAGGGACCTCTCTTTTAAAAGTAAATATTGAGTAAAACACATTTCCCAAATGTAGATTCTGAGGCTCCGAGTGAGAGAAAATAGCAACTTCAACAAACTAGGTTTATGTGTGGAGGAATAGCTGGGTCAACACTGTGTAATGCAGCAGAACATAAATGAGGGTAATGGGAATGCATTGCTGTGAGGGTTCTAGCCCATACAGGCAAGGGGCTTATTCCACACCAAAGGTTTTAGAATATGGTTCTGAGATCAATGGATGACTACAAACCAGTTTACTCATTTGTCTCAGGAGATCACGAAAAACACACACACAAAAAAACCAAAAAACAAATGAAAAAAATGCCTCCAGAGAAGACTGCTAAATAAAACCAAGCAAAACTCATCACCACCAAGTCTATTTCTCTTCCGACTCACAGAAACCCTGTAGGAAAGATGAGAACCACTCTGACAGGTCTCCAAGGTCGTGGGTCTTTACAGGAGCAGGGAGTCTCATCTTTCTCCAAAAGGAACAGCTTTGGAGGGAAAAAGATGTAGCTGTCTGAGCCCCAGTGGCACAGTGGTTGTGTGCAGGACTGCGGCCCACGGGCTTGGTGGTTCAAATCCAGCAGCAGCTTTCCAGGAGCAAGACTGGGTCTCCCACTCCCACCAGTGGGCAGTAATGCCCCCCCCCAAAAAAAAACAAACTAACAAAAACTGTGACAGCCTCAGAAAAAGACCTGAAATAGAAGCTTCACAGGGGAGGAGACCCGAGTGACCAATAAACATATAAGAAAATACTCCCGATCATTAGCCCTCAGAGAAATACAAATAACAGCAACAAGGAGATACCATCTAACACCCTTGAGGGTAGTGCAAATTAGAAACTCAGAGAGCAGCATATGATGGAGGGCATACGGCCAGATAAGGACTCTCTTTCATTGCTGGTGATCATGTGGATGTGTACAGCCTCTGTAGAGAACAGTCTGGTGATATTTAAAGCAATGGGAAATTGAGCTACCTTATGACCCAGCTATTCCTCTGCTGGGCACATACCTAGAAGAGGGAAGAAATAAACTATGACCACTTGTCTATACTTCAATGTTTTTGGCGACACAATTCACAGTTGCAAAGAATTGGAAAGAACCTAAATTTCTACTGGTAGACAAGTAGATAAGAAAACACACCACACACACACACAATGGAATACTACACATCACTGAACAGCACAGATGATCAAGTGAAGCACATGCTTTCATGGGAAAGGTTAGAAGAAATTATGTTAAGTGACCTTAGCCAATCACAAAAGGACACATATAATATGAGTCCCTTGAGGGATGTATAATCAACACCATAGGTATAGAAGAAAAGCCATTTATCTCACATTATATATTTTGAAGAGATACAGGAAGTCACGTGGGGGTCAGTCCAAATCCAGGGAGGTACATAATAATCTGACACAAAGAGGGAGGAAGGGGGAAAGAGTGAGGGAGAAAGGTGGGGCTAGGGGAGGCAATGGCATGGGGAGAGCAGGGCACTAACCCATCCAAGGGGAGAATATTGGTAATGTCTACAGACTTGGGAATGGGATTGCAGACCCCACCACAGCACACCAAACCTTGAGGGTAACATAGTCACGTGGAGTAACACATGAAAGAATGGGCTGCAGGGCCCGCCCCATTCAAAGTCAAACTGACCCCTCCCTAGAAGTATGTGCTACAGAGGACAATACTAGACCTACAGGTTGGGGAGAGGGGCTGGCATGCCAGGCCCACATGGAAGCAAACTAAGAAGGAAAAAGAGAAAGGGACAGTACTGAGCCCATATTGGCATACCAAACCCTGAGGATGAAGTTCCTGCACAGATAGAGCTGACAGCAGCTCAATACATGAAGTCTCCTGACTGGAGCACAAAGAGACAGAGGACAACACTGGACATGTATGGTAGGAGTAAGTCCAGTTTGAACACCCCTCAGAGGGGAGAACTATGAAGGGAACATAACAGATCAGTGATAGGACCAAAGCCGACTCACAGAGGCCTTGAGGATCCCCCAAATAGTTATTATTGTCTGTTTTTTGTTTTATTTTCTCTTTTGATCCAATCTTTTGTTTTCTTTTGTTTGATATCTGTTATTGCTGGTTTACCTACTTATGTAAGACAGGCAGGGGAAGCAAGGTCGAGGTGAAAGCAATGGGACCGCTGGTTCCAGAGGGACTTGGTGGGAGAAGGAGGTAGGGGAAGGGAGCAGTGAGCAAACAACACCATTGGCTGGGGAACAACTAGGGAATTAACAACAACAAGGAGTATGTAGAGATCCTGGGGGTGTTGGAACAATGGCAATCTAGCTGATGGGAATTACTAAGAGACAGAAGAAGGGAGAGCATGATGGTGGGGCAGGAAGAAGGTAAAAGAAGACATGAAAGATCTAGGAAGCAAAGCTATGGCTAGAAGTATAAGCATTGATATATGCATATGTAAGTGTATTAATTCATAAAAACAGAGGTGTTGGTCTATGTACATACATTTATAAGGCCATACTCTGAGGTAGTAGTGTGGATTTCGGGTTTCTGCTCATGGACTCCCTTGATGCAAGAACATTCTGATCTAACAACCTGTCTTTCTGTGATGCTCACCTTCCCAATACAATTGCTGAAGACAAAATGGGTGCATAAGAAAAAATGGTGAAGAAAGCTGATGTTTCACAGCTATCAAAAGATATAGTGTCTGGTGTCTTAAAGGCTTGATGTTAAACAAGCAGTCATGTAGCAGAGAAACCATAAGCCCACATGGAAGAAGCACACCAGCCTTTGTGATCATGAGGTGTTCACGGGATTGGGTAACAGGCATCAGAAGACCCCAAACAAACAAACCAAAAAATACCATATTGTTGAGAATGAGGGGTGTCATTGTAGAGATCCCAGACCCATCTGTAGACAACATTCCCTTACAGAAGGGGTGAGTCAACCAGGGCATAAGATAGCACTAATGAAGCACACAATATTCCTCTGGTTCCCTGAAGCTTCCTCACCCCCCACTATCATGACCACAGTCTTGCATTTCACTGCGGGAGAGGCCAGAGCATGTCCATGTCCAGAGCAGGTACAGATAAGAGATAAGAGCTCCTGGAATCCAGGAACAGGAGCGTTTGGAATCCAGGATAAGGGCACATGGAATCAAGGAACAAGAATGGGGGTAGCAATGCAAGGAGGGGAGAGGGGGGAAGGAGGAGGAAACTTCTCAATGATAGACATATAAAAAGCATCCCATCCCCGCTCAGGGAGATGGACAGAAGAAACCATGGAGAAAAGGTGACAGCGACAATATAAAATATGAAAATATTAATAATTCATTATTTATCAAGGGGTCACAAGGGTGGGGGTGGAGGGAAAAAAAAGAGCTGAAACCAAGGGTTCAGGATAAAGTAAATATTTTGAAAATAATGATGGCAACATATGTACAAATATACTTGATAGAATTGATGTGTGGATTGTTATAACTGTAAAAACCCCCAATAAAATGATATTTTAATATTAAAAAAAAAGAAAAAGGTGATCGTCTCAGAAAAACTATTGGGTCCCTGGATTGTCCAGAGAAACAAACCAGTGGCACTCATATATGTATAAAAGTTTTATATCCAGAAGTTATCTTATATCTTGAAGGCATGCCAATCCAATTCCACTTAATTTCCTGGGTTCAAGGCTAGTCAGAGCCCTCTTTAGGCTGACCTAGCTAAAGGCCAGAGAGACAGAAAGGTGGAGTCCGATGCAGGCAAACCACAGGATGGTTTGGGGTCATGTGGATCCAAAGTCAGTGGAAATATGGCAGGACGCTGGCAGCTCTCAGGTCAACGCCCCATATCGGGACATTCTTACAGTCTGGCCTCAGAATCTCATTAAGCAGGAAGATGAAGGGTTAGAGAGAGAGAGAGAGAGAGAGAGAGAGAGAGAGAGAGAGAGAGAGAGAGAGAGAGAGACTCATTTTCTATCTTACAGCAAAGGCCACATCCTCAAGGAAGTATCATCACACTATGACCTCATTGATTCCACCCTCTGGTTTCATACAAATTCAAGTTGACAGAAACTAACAACTGCTGTTGCTGTTAACCTTGGGCTACTCAAGGGTGGTGTGGTTCTGTTGTGTCAGTTATATCCCAGGCAGAGGGGTGATTCCAAAATGGCCATCTTGATAGATTTTCTCAAAAGACACACATGATTATAGCGGCTTATAATAGAGAAATTTGGCGAAAATTGAAAACTGCCTTCGCAAGAAAAAGGTCAGTAAAGTTGTACCAAAATTTTCTTTCCCTATCCCAATATATTTATCATTATCTAAGGAAAGTAAAGGCTATTTGATGATATTTTTATTGGGAAACCTTACCCACCCCCTCTCCCCCAATCTACCCCAAACTTCCTAATGTTTAACTTTCAGATTCTCTTTGTCTTAGCTCTCAAAGAATTGCTAGAAGGAATACTATTAGAGCCCGTGGGGGTGCCCAAACCATCTTGTTGATGTGGAGTAAATCAAGTGACTCATAACGAATTATGGATAACCTGGAGAAGAGTTGGAATTCAAGAACATTTTACTGTGCTCTTATACATGGATCTAGATGCAGCTGTAAAAAAAGAACAAGAGACTATTGCATGATTAAAATAAGGAAAGGTCTGTTATGTCTTCTCACCATACTTATTCAATCTGTAAGATGAGGAAATAATCAGAGAAGTTGAATTATAGAATGTGGTATCAGGATTGAAGGAAGACATATCATCCTGAGATACGCAGATGGCACAACCTTGCTTTCTGAAAGTGAGAAAGACTTGAAGCACTTGCTGACAAAAGCCAAGGATTGCAGCCTTCGGTAGGAATTAAAACTCAATGTAAAGAAGACAACTGGACTAATACCTAGCATCATGATAAACAGAGAAAAAGTTTATGCCATCAAAGATTATGTCTTGCTTGGCTCCACCATCGATGCTCATGGAAGCAGCAGTCATCAATTCAAAAGATGTGTTGCATCAGGTAAATCGATTGCCAAGACCTCTTTAGAGTATTGAAAGGCAAGGCTGCTACTTTAAGTTGTGCCTGACCCAAACGTGGTATTTTTCAATTGCCTCACGTACATGTGAAAGTTAGACATTGAATAAAAAAGGTCGAAGAAACATAGAGACATTTCAGTCGTGGTGCTGGGAAAGAATATAAAAAATAGCATCAACTGTTAAAGGACAAGCCGATAAATCTTGGAAGAAGTACAGCCGGAGTGTTTCTGAGCAGAAAGGATGGAGAGACTTCATTTTATATACTTTGGACTTGTTAGGAGACACGTTCTTGATAAGGACACCATGCTTGGTAAAGTTGTAGGGCAGTGAAAAGGAGGAAGACCTTCTAGGAGATGAATTGACATCATGGCTACAACAATCGACGCAGCTGTGGGGACACTTAGGAGATGGCACAGGGAAGGGCAATGTGTCCTTCTGTTGCACCTATGGTTGCTGTGAGTCAGAACTGACTGACAATAGCAAATCAGAATTATCTTGGGAAAGGTTCAAGAAAGGGAAGCATTACTGTGTGAGTCCGGGTAGACGAGAGGAACAAATTTCATAGACACACATATGGCTATAAGGAAAAGGTTTATATACAAGGGGAACAGGACATTAAGAAAACATCCCAGCTCAGTCCAGTTCAAAGTCCTAAGTCCGATTAATTAACCCACATGCCCGAAATTGGTCTATAAAGTCTCCTTCCGACTCATGAAGTCACAGGTCAGTGGGTGCAGAATCCTGGCACCAGAGAGCCCTGTTATTCTTGTGTGTGTTCTGTCAGTTTCAAATCATTTGAAAGACAATGAAATAAATAATGTGGTCACAATTATAAGGAAGAACAGTCGGTCCAATGAGATAGATGGTTTTCATGGGCCCTGAACTAACACAGAGAAACTTCTCCAATAGTTGGTAGGGGTTGAGGGTGTGTGTAGGGGGCTAACTGTATGATCTTCGTATGCCTTGTAAAATGTCAATCAAATTTTTCACAGACAGTATTTGCCATTTCCAGCACCCTTTCTTCTTAATTGACTTATTCTGTAAACTCATTTTCTACCTCACTAGTAGGGTGCTGTCTCCAAATTTTATTATGATAGAAAGGTTCCTTGTTAGCACGGAGAGGGAAAAAATGACATTCTAAAAAAGATTTAAGTATTTTGCACCTAAAATATTCGAGTTAATTATCAGTACCTTCCACGGCCTCCGTATTACTGTTATTTATATCTCACTGGGAGGATTTCCACAAGCATCTCTCTGTTGCCTTTCATCACCTCTGTTTGATATATACTTTTTTCCTCTGCTTTCTCCCCCAGTATTTTTTTAAATTTTATTTTATGCCGACAGTTTTATAAGGAATGGTTTTAATAGGTACATGTTGTAAAATGGAAAATATTTTACTAGGATATTACATAAAATACACAGGAGAAACTGGGGTATAAATTATATTTTTATCGTAAGATTTTACTGCAAATAAGTTCTCATATACAATTTTTTATTTATGATAAGAGCAAATTCATTTTAGTTATAGCTGCTTTTGAATTCGGCACTTCAGTAAGGAAGCTTATGTGTAGCTACATAAAAGAAGCTTCAGTTCTGATGAGAAATGAAGGTCTTACTTGGAAAATGTTATTTTTCCTGTTGACTTATAGAAGTAGAGAGAAAGAGGCAGCCATGGTGCTGGGGAGGGAGGGAGAGGAACCCTGATTGTAAGAGGTGTGCAGCTCTAGATTAGGAATGGGTTGAATGTGGTCAGCATTTCATGGAAAGAAACAGAGCTCAGGACTACCCCCAACCCATCTACCCCATCCAGCTGTCATCCTCCCTTCCCCTTGACAAAATTACCTCCTTGACTGAGACCCTGTCCTACACAATCCCCATGGAGCACGTTTCCTTCTCAAGGTAGCAAAATAAGATGATTGTGTACCATGATTATGCCTTGCTTCTAAACAATAGTGCAAAGATCTGTGTGTCTTCTTCCCTCCCAGATACAGAGAGATTTTTCACAGAGGTAGACTTCTGCCTCCCCAACATCATGAAATATTGCCAAATTCTCTGCTTCAAATGATGCTTTGTTTAGAAATTATGCCTGCTTTGTTTTGGCATTTTTATTTTTAACATGAAGAATGTTTACCTCCAGCATTCCACAAAATAACTAGGACAGCACCAAGCACTCATTCTTCCCTTCTGAGGGAAGCAATTCAAGGAGGTTAGTCTTATCTGCATGGGGAGGGACCAAGGTATTGTTCAGCCTGGTTCAGTACTGTGGCAGGCAAGTTCCCTCCC
Organism: Nesogale talazaci; assembly: GCA_004026705.1. Taxonomy (NCBI): domain Eukaryota; kingdom Metazoa; phylum Chordata; class Mammalia; order Afrosoricida; family Tenrecidae; genus Nesogale; species Nesogale talazaci. Next base: position 40,463 of record PVJH01007462.1, on the reverse strand, counting down.
ATCTGACCTCAACTTACTGTAATCTAGAGGAGTCCAGACTCCAAGGGTGAGTGAAGACTTTTCTTATCAGCAGTACCTCTTAGCCCTGGTGGTGTAGCGATTGCATCTTGGACTGTGATGTGTATGGTTGGCAGTTGAAAACCACTAGCAGCTTTGCAAGGGAAAGATTGGAGCTTCTAGTTTCATCAACGGTTATAGTCTTAGAAGCCCCCATGTGTCAGAAATGACTGAATCGCAATAAGAGAGATAGAATAACTAACAGTCAAAGGGTGAGAAGCAGTAGGGCTAAGTCCTGGGTGTTGCTCCTACCTACATTTCATTGGGGATCAAAGATGAACAAAGCTGGGTAGTCTGTCTTTCAATTTCTAGATCACTAGAATAGGATCTTTCTGAAATGTAGCCTGGCTCTCGAAAATGAGGTTTCCTTAGTTCTAACAGACCATGACATATGTCCTACTGAAAACTTAAACTCAACAGGTTAAAAATAAGACATTTTCACATAATTTCTACCCACAGATATTTATTGAGTTGTCTTTACAGGCTTCTGGACTTGCCTCCTCCCAAAGACTTGCTCCTTTTGATTTTCCATTTTTCTGTCAAGGACATCATCTTTCTTCCTGTTCTACTAGTGAAGTTAAACAATCTCACATCCTCAAGTTAAAAATATCAGAAAAGACATTTTAAAGAAAACCAGCAAATAGGTCTTTTTGTTTTTATTTTTTAAACAGTTTTATGGGTACCTATCATATAATTCAACAGCTCAATCATGTCAAATAGAGTTGCACAGTCAATGCCACAAGCAATTTTGGAACATTTTTCCTCTTTCTTCTACTCATTGTTATGATTCCTCTATTTCCCCCCAACCATCCTTGCCATATCTGTAAGAAGCCACTTACTCTATAGATTTACCTATCTAGGATTTCATTGCTTGTTTTTGTTTTTAAGCATCTTTTTCTTGATTTTAGTTCCTTGGTCCTTCCATTTTTTTCCTTTATTTTTTCCCCTGTGTTTGCCCCACACTCTTTGAATACTTCCCCCCACCCCACATGGTGTTAAGTTCACTTAACACTGAGAATAAATAGTTCTGAGAAGTTCTGGTTTTGGCTGTACACTCATAAATATAGTGTTGTGAAATCCCTACTTTTAAAAATATATACTTTTATCGTGAATGAGGTACAGGTTTACAGAGGAAACTGTTACTCTTACCTTAGACACTTGGGGTGGATCTTGTTCCCGTTTATCCGTTGCCCTTCCCCTCAATGTGCGATCCGTTTTTCTACTTCCTTGCAGGGAGTCTTCTCTGTGTCATGCTCTGAACTTTGCAGTTGAGATAATGCTTCCTCCCTCTGGATCTTAAATGGCTAATTATTCTACCTCAGGAGTGAGTTAGTTCCAGATGCGTCGAATAAGGGTCATGGGCCCAGTGGTCCCGCTTGTCTCTGTCTGACCAATGGTTTCTCTTATGATTGAGTTTTGTTCCACATTTTTCTTTCACTCTGTCAAGGACCTTCTAATAGAGTGGTTCTCAACCTTCCTAATGTTACTGTGGCCTCTTAATACAGTTAGTCATATGGTCGTGAACCCCCAACCATAAAATGATTTTCATTGCTACTTCATAACTGTAAGTTCACTACTATTATGAATCAGGTGACCTTTGTGCAAAGGTTATTCGACCCCCAAAGGGATCATGACTCACAGGTTGAGAATGCTCTTCTAATGTCTTTCTTTCCCAAGTGGTGGGTAGAGGTAGTTGGGCACCATCTGTTTTTTTGTGTGTGATCCATTAGTCCATTGGACTTCCCATCACTGTCCTTTCTTTTAGACATTTAGAAATCAGGGACTGCACTTTAGATGACTAAGAGAGTGTAAGATCCCCACCCCTATTGCTGCTCACCAAAGTAAGTTGTATAACAGTGTCTTTATGAAACTACTTATGTCAAATTCAGCAGATGTCCAGTGACTCTGTGGGCTTGAGCCCCCTCAATCCCTCAAGGCATTTGTCCTGTCTAAGAAGTAGTCATAACTCTGCCTCCTGTATGCTCTACCATATTTGTGGATGTATTTGCAGCACTGGTAAACACACCTTGCAAATATCCTTTGCCAAATCTGTATATATATTCATGGGTGTATTCCCACTCTCTCTCATCTACCTGTTCAGTCAGCATGTCTGTCAAAGCATCTACTCACAGGTGACCACTATTACAGGATTATGAGTATAACAAAATCTGTCTCGGTTGCCTTTAACTCTTGTGAACACCCCAATATCTTGTTCTGCCTCCTAGTAGTATATTGTCTTCCCTGTCTACTTGCTAACCTTTTAGCCTGTGAGTTACCATTTTGCCTTTTCTGTCCACTTCTATTAACCATCAAAGTATATTGCTGTTAATGTTAAAAGTCTTTTCTTGACTTTTCATAATAGTGGTGTCATACCATATATGTCCTTTTGTAATTGACTGATTTCACTGAGCATAATGTCCTGCAGTTTCTTCTGTGTTATGAGGTGTGTCATATAATCATCACTGTTCTGTAATGCTGTACAGTATTGCATTATATGTACAAACATTTATTTATTCAATCTTCCACTAATGGGCTTTTAGGTTGTTTCTATTTTTCTTAATGTGAATAGTGCTGCATTGAAGATGATGAACATGTGTCTATTTGTGTCACAGCTTTTATCTTTTAATATACACACCAAATAGAGGGCCATCCCTGCTTTTGTATAGCAACTCAGCACAAAAGACAATTGTCATTTATTCTCGTTTTTCCTTGTCCCTTTTTTTCTGGACTGCTTTGGGGAATACATTTTCCACCAGGTAATTTACCAATCAGGATATCTTTCTCCTGGAGACCTAAAGTCAGTAAATTTGAGTGGGCCTTGGTAGTTCAGTGGTAGAGTTCTCACCTTCCAGTAGACCCAGGCTCAGTAATGGTTCTGGCAATTGCATCTTGTGCTCAGTACTACCCATCTGTCAGACAGGGTCATGTGTTACTGCATTACTGAACGTGTTTCATTGGTGCTTTCCTATTAAGATGGACAAGGAGGAAAGCAGGTCTGATATTTCACTTTTTAAAATCAATCAATGAAAACCTTATGGATCACTAGGGTTGATTCATAACTATTTATGGGAATAGGGGAGGACCTACTAGCATTTTGTTGCTTTGTGCCAAGGGTCACCATGAGTTGAGGAGTAACTTGATGATAGCCAACAGCAATAAGAGGAAATCAAACTCATTGCCATTGAGTTGATTCTGACTCGTGGTTGATAATAATAAGTTGGTTGTAATCTCAAGATTCTTAGCAGCTCTGTTAGTGGACAGGGCTAAGCTTGCCTCTCTGAATCAAGGTGTTAGCAAACAATGAAAATTTCCAGTGTAAGAAGAAAATCCATTTCAAAATCGCTGGAATCTTATTTCTCTAGCAAATCGGCTTTTGCTATTGCCTGGTTTCCACATAGGCTTTGTCCAATAAGCATACATTTCTTTAACTGGATTGGAACCGATGTGTGGATACATATTTATATCCTACTGTCCCACATTGTATCCTAGTGGTTAAAGATACCAGTATACACATGATTTTCTTTTTTCCACCAACAATGATTGAACACTTGTTATGGGTCAGTTACTGTGCTAGACGGTAAAGAGGGAAGGAGGCTGTGTGGTTGCTAAAAAGCTGCACTCAGAGAGACCAAGGTTCAATTTCTGGCTCTGTCAGTTGCTCCCTTTGCGCCATGGGCAAATTACTTAACCTCTTCTATCTCATTACTCACATTTGTGAAATTAAGAAAAAAACTGGTGATTTGCTGTGGTTTTTAGATGACACCAAGCAGGTTCTGCTCATGATGACATGATGTGTAATAGACAAAAGACAAAGACACCTTCTGGTCCTGGAGCATTCTCACGGTTGTTGTAATGTTTGAACCCATGGCTGTGGCCGCTGTGCGAATTCATTTCCTTGAGCGTCTTCCTCTCATTTGATGACCGTCTACTTTTCTAGGAACTGGTCTCTCCTGATGACATGTCCAAAGTACGTGAAATGAAGACTAGCTATCCATCCTTGCTTCTAAGGAGCATTCTGGATGTAATTTTTCCAAGGCAGACGTGTTTGTTCTTTTGGCAGTCCATGGCATTTTTGATATCTTTGAAAGCACCATAGTTCAAATACATAGATTCTTCTTTGACTTTCCTTATCCAGTGTAAAACTGTCACATATATATGAGCCAAATGAAAATGCCATGGCATGGGTCTGGTGCACCTTAGTCCTCAAAGTGACATCTTTCCTCTTCAGTACTTTGAAGAAGTCTTTAGCAGCATATTTACCCAAGGCAGTGAATCATTTGATCTCTCAACTGCTGCTCCCATGACCCTTGATTACGAATCCAAGCAAGATAAAATCCTTGACAACTTCATTCTTTTCTCCATTTACTACTACCTCTTGGTTCAGTTGTAAGAATATGGTTTTATTTCCATTAAGTCGCCATCCATGTTTAAGGCTGCAATCCTTGATCTTCATTAGCAAGTATATCAAATAGTCTTCACAAGCAAGGTTGAGTCATCTGCATATTCCAGGTTATTAATAAGCCTCCCTTGGATCCTCATACTGAATTCTTCTTCACATCAGCTTCTCTGATTATTTGCTCAGCATACAGATCTCCTTATTAAGGAGGGTTCGGGTATCATTCGTTGTTGTTGAGGTTGTGTGATAACTCAGGAAATTTGTATTTCACTATTTTGCCATAATAAGAATAAAGTGCTGATGAATAAAATGCTGACATACCCATGACCTCAAGGGGTTTAATATAGAGAGATACACACGGAAGTGCATGCAATGAAAAATGACAGGAGCTTTGGTATGTAGATTTCACTGGACATAGTGCATTGGGCAAATCTGCAAAGGATGGCTTTTAAAGGGTGAACAGGCAAAGATGTCAAGAATTAAGCGGGTGCCTGGCACAAGTCACGGTATTTTCAATCATCCCCCATGCATTTGAAATCTGGACAGTGGATAAAGAGATGAAAAAGAATTGACGTCTCTGAATGATGGTGTTGATGAGTAATGTCGACAGTACCTCAGACTACCAGAGAAGTGAGCAAATCTCTCTTGGAAGTACAGACAGGAGCCTCTTAAGATATGAGAGGATTTCATCTCAGGTACAATGGGCAGGATATCAGGAAGGAGTGCTCCCCAGAGGAGAACCTCATATTTCATAAAGCTGAGGATCAGCAAGAAGGAAGATCCTCAATGAAAAGTGCTGATGCGGTGGCTGCGGCAAAGAGCTCAAGCACAGCGAGGGTGAAGGGGATGGTGCCATGTTGGCGTCTGTGGTACAGAGCCACCATACGCTGAATCTGACTCATCAGCACATACCAACCGTGGCGGTGTTTGCCGCAGCCCAAGCCAAGAATGGACGATTTTACCTGGCAAGGGAAATGGAGAATACTAAGAAGGTTGTTAAGACAAGGTAATAAGGAACTAACTCTCTTTTGAAGGTGAACTGCAACTTGGTGCACAGATGGTGGTTTCTGCTATCTTGAGTCCACTCACAGTGACCTCATGCTTGATTAGGCCCAGATATTTTTAAAGATGTGCGTGCAAAGCCCAGTCAATGTATGCAAATGAGTGCATGATAAATTTTAGAGTTCAATGGAAGGGAAGCCTCAATATGGGGCCAATGTAGGAAGTGAAGCAGGAGAGGCTGGTAGGAGGGAGCTCAGAGAGCCCTAAGAACTGGGAACTCCACCACACAAGAGGTGAGGGAGCTCAGACAATGCCTCAGTGGGCAGGATGGAGCCCAGATCAGAGAGGGTAAAACTGAAGGCCAGACACAATACCAGAGAAAAGAGGACCTGATCTAAGTCTGTATAATTTCGTACCAAGTTAATCTTCCATTCATCACCATCCTTTTATTTTAAAGTGTGTGCTGTTCTAAAGGGCGTTATAGTTTTATATGCATATATAAAGAGGCTTTCAGCTATTTGCTTTAAGATAAAAGGGCATAAGCATTTACATGACTCTTGACAGCGATAGGAAATTTGTTTCAAAGGAGTTGTCCAAATTATATTTCTACCAGAGCACTTGTGTACAGGATTTCACAGGACCATCAGTTACCTTGACTGCTGCCAATCTTCTCTTTGCTGTGTGAGAAAGGATAACACTGCTTTAATTTTCCTTTCCTCGATATCTGGAGAAAGAAATGCTACGTGGATAAAGGGTTCCCCCATTTGTCTCCTAATTACATGTTCTTACTTGTGAATCATGTCTGCTGTCCTCTGCCCATTTGATAAGCAATTGTGTTAAACCCTTTTTTGACTGGCTTCTCTTCTGGCAAGTCTCCACATACACATTTCCCCACAGGCTCTCTTTCCAATTTCTTTGCTCTTTGATTTATTGAAACCAAATCCTTTTTCTAACTCAATATTACAATAGACATAACAATTCTAATTGCTCTATTGATTCATGGCTGCTACAGTCATGGGCACATTAGGAAGAGCAAGGCTTTGCTACGAGAGTCAGGCCCCATGCTTCCCAGCTGCACAGTTTAGCTCAAGTGTCTTAATCTGTCTGAATCAGCTTCTTTATTTGTAAAATGGGAGTAACTATGTGTGCTGCTATCAATTAAGATCTATATTTGAGCATTAGTAGGACAGACAGAATAGTTTAAAAAGTAGAAGACTTCTTTCATGTTAGGAAAATAGTCTATTTTCATAGGAAAATAGTCTAGGATACTTCAGAAGTTCCATCATGCCTTTCACCTGCCCAAACAGCAGTGAGTTCAGGGCTGTGTCGGAAAGAAATAAGACAAGCGTCTACACTTATAGGCAGTCTTGTATTGTCTCTTAAGGATAAAAAAACCCCCCAAAATTGGATATTTGCTAAGCTGAATCTATCCACCTGCAAATTGAACAATTATTTGTATTTGTCATGTGCAAGGCTTTATATGCTGCTTCAGAATTTTCTGTAAGAGGAGATAAACATACTAAGTTAATCAAGAGGATGTTGGTTTTAGGAGTTTATTTTTAAATTTTTGGAACACTAGCATCTTTATAAGATTTCTATTGGTGGGTATGTGTTGGACTGCTCATAAAAAACAAATCAGCAGTTTGAAACCACCAGCTAGTTGATTCATGGGGAAAAGAGGGGACTTTTTACTCCCATGAAGCTTAATTGGCTCAGAAACACACAGAGGCAGATCCACCCCGTTCCACTGGGTCGCTAGACTTGGTATATACTTCACGACAGTGATTTTTTTTTTTGCTTTGTTTTAAACCATCTTTGTCCTTTAGAAAGAACCAGGTTTAGAGGTTTTGAGATCCCAAGACTAGGTAGCCTTCTACCTACGTCATCTAAACATCCTTACCATAAGGTTCTAGATCAGAAAGAACATATCCTCCCTGTAATCTTCCCCAAGACAAGTTTATAACTAGACTCTCAGGGCTGTTCAAAAGAAAAATCCATGCTTTCCAGTTGTCCCTGGGTATATGTGTTCTCGTCTGATGGTAAGCATACCAGCCTCCTTATTCTGTAGTCCACTGGTGATACCAACCTTGCTGGAGGATCATGAGACCATGCCACAGACGGGCTCCCAGATCACCTGCCAGCTGAGAGAACATATCATCCCCTTGTTCTCTTGATGTGTTTTATTATTATGATTACCAGTAGAATCATCATAATTCCATTCTGTCAGACTGTATTCATTACAAGTGAAATTCTGTTCAGATCTCATAGTTCATGCCTGAAAGGAAAGATATTAGAATTAATGAGCTTTTTGCTGATGAGAAGAAAAATCACTGAAGGGTGATTGGACTTTAGCCTTTTAATGGTTGTGATATTCTTCTTTCATTAAGGCTGACAAGGGCACGTCTGGCTCCCTTCTGCTGTGTGCCATGGCTTTAGAATACACTTTATTTGACATGAAGCTAGCTTTTCTTTCACAATAACATCGCCCAGTCATCACGGGTACACTTAAACAGAGCTATTGAATGGAGAGTCTGGGCAGAGCTTGGCTGATATAGTAAACCTTGTTAATAGGTCATTGAAGGATTCTGATTGGCTTATTAAAATGTCAATGTATTTTCCTTCTAATTCTCCTTTCATGCAGTCAGCCAAAAGGATTTACAAGGAACAAGCCCACTCAGGGAGCCAGGTAGCAACTCTGAAAGGGCTGCAGAGGCGCCCAGGAGATGACAACTGGAATGTCGGCAAAGCAAGGGAACATACTTTGCTTGTGGTTTAAATGGATGTGGATGTGTACTGGAACATGTTGTAATAGGAGAGCTCAGAGCTGACTCAAGGGAAACATCATTAGAGGCCTTCGGGGCTTTGTGAGCTCAGGCAATCTTATTATTGCTGTCGGGGAGCGTTTGCTCACCAAGAAGAGGAATTTATTTTTGATATCCTAAGGCCATGAAATTACAGAAATCAAAGAGAAATGCGGAAGTATCAATTCTAGCTGGGTTCAATCCATCATGATTTTGTGGCCATGCCATTCAAGTAGACAAGTTGTAACCATAGTTGGAGTTGTGGGGTGTGGTGCTGGTGGGATCTGTTAGCATCTGGTTACCACAGACTCCCAGGGAGGTCTTTTTTCCTCCTTGCCAAAGGGACGAGGGAAAGGGAGGTTGAAGAGTGGAGTTACTTGGGGAAGGTCCTTTCCACAACTGGTGCTGGGACAGGATCCTCATTCTCTCTAAAGTGGTCTCCCTAGCCTGATTTTGTTTTACTATATTAAAAAGTCATGCAGTTGCCACCATCATAAATTTTAAACTATTTTCCTCATCCTTTCCTCCCTCCCCCCAAGCCATTTTATCCTGAGTTCTTACAGATATCAGACAACGCCATGGTTCAATCACATCAAGTAGTAGTGTACAATTGCTATAGTTTCAAAACAGGTTCCTCCTTGTTGACCTCTTTGATATCAGCCTCTCTTTTCACCCCTCCCCCATAAAACACCCCGTTCTACTTATTATCTGTATTCTCTTTGTTGTCTCTATAAGTTCCAGTTTCATATCCTGAAAAGTAGAGAAAAACATGTACTAACAGCTTACGAGGACTAGCCATAATGACAAAATACATTAGAGATAAACCCCATTATGAAACACACATGCACCCACAAAGTATTGAAAATCACTAGGCCCAAAATGTATCAGAGGGATGATCAACTGACAAAGTTTTAACCATCCAAGTGAGGTTTATAATTTTAGTCATCTCTCGTCATCTCTGCAGAGGCTCATGTCCTGTACCCCTCTCACAAATGTTTACTGGGTTTCCACTGTCTTCTGCAAACCAGAATCTCACAATTTAAGCTCTGTGACTATTCTCTCCTTAGTTTTTTGTTTATATAATTTATAAACCTTGGGTCATAGATATCGATGTGCTTCTTCCATGTGCACTTAGTATCTCACTCAGAGGGCTGCCTGTTTGGAAAAAAGTGTTTAAGACTCCAGATGCTATTCTATCTGACAGCCAGGCATCATCTAATTTCTTCACCACACTTTGCTGTAGCATCTATATATTCTGTAGTTCCTTTTTGAGGGCATGGAAGCATGATCATGACAGAAACCAATGGCCCAACATTTCTTTTCTTCCCTTTCTATTTTTCCATATTTTGCCTCTATTCTCATCTTTCTCATGTCCCTCTCTCCTCTTTCAAAACTGGAACCTAGCATCTGCTACATACCAACTATTTTCTTAGCCAAAATTAGGGAGGCCTAGACCAACAAGAAACTGTTCATTCCATCATGGAACTCATAATCTTGAAGGAGATGATATGAAAGCAACTGTTTACAATACATTGTGGAAAGTGATAGAGATTTTAGCGAAGCCCTGTGGGAACACAGAGGATGGAACAAATAATTATGTCAGGGGGGTTGGGTATATTGTCACAGGAGATAACACATTTTTTTAAAGTTGGGTTGTGATGGATTTTGCCAAGTAGAGATGATGGAAGGATATACTAGATAACAGATAGGACACAAAGACATTGAGCTATGAATGTTGATTCAGGAAATACTGAGCAAATCAACAGGTCTGTAATCATCAAGATATTAAAGCAGAACTGATCATAATGATAATGTTAATCAGACATTCATTATGAATTAGGAACAACTGTAGAGACTTATTTAAGGCTTTTATGTATATTAATTTATATAACTTCTAAAATAATTACATGGTATAAGTATTAATATCTGTATTTTACAGAGAGGACATAGAGGTTACCAAAGTTATGAAATCATAGGTCATAAACATCTATTATCAAGCATCAGATTTGGAAAGCAAACAGGGTAACTGTGTTTAATCAGAAAGAAAAATATAGCTATCTATATAATATTTAATATCTTTAATTTATAAACACTTTTATTGACATACAATTCACATATTTTACAATTAATAGTTCAAACATTAAGAAGGATTGTGCAGTCATTGCTACAATCAATTTTAGAAGTTTTTGTTTTGTCTTGTTTTGTTTTGGCATCACTGCCCTCTGGTGGGAGTAGGAGGCCCAGTCTTGCTCCTGGAGAACTGCTGCTGGATTTGAACCACCAATCCAGTGGGCCGCATCCCAGTACTCAACCACTACGCTACCAGGGTTCAGCCCAGAAGTTTTTTTTCATTCTTTTTTTTTTTCAATAATTTTATTGGGTACTCTTGCAGCTCTTATTACAGTCAATACATCATTTGCATCAAGCAAATTTGTACACATGTTGCCATCTTCATTTCCAAATATTTTCTGCTTGAGCCCTTGATATAAGCTCCTCTTTCCCTCTCCTTTTTTAAATAAATCATTTTATTGGAGGCTCATACAACTCCCATAATGATCAACACATAAATCAATTGTATGCAAATCACATTTGCACACTTGTTGTCATCATCACGCTCAAAACATCCTCCCTCCACTTAGGCTCCCAGTACCAGCTCCTCATATTTCCCCTGCCTCCCCGTGAATCCTTAATAATTTACAAATTGTTATTACTTTTTCATATCGTACTCTGTCCAATGTGTCCCTTCACTCACTTCCCTGTTGTCCATGCCCCAGATAGGTTATATGTAGATCCCTGAAATTGGTTCCCCCTTTCTATTCCACCATAATTCCACCCTCCCAGTATCACCAATCCCACCACTGGTGCTGGAGGGATCACCTATCCTAAATTTCCCATGTTTCCAACTCCAGTGAACATTCCCTGGTCTAGCTGGATTTGTCAGGTAAAATTGGGATCATGATAGTGGGTGGGAGGACGCATTTGAGAACTAGAGGAAAGTTGCATATTCCATTGCTAATACACAGCACCCTAACTGGCTCATCTCCTCCCAGCAATCCCTCTGCAAGAGGATATCTCTTTACCTATTGATAGGCTTTGGGTCTCCAATATTTAATATCTTAATACAAGGATTTATTCTTACTTTTGACCCCTCCTAGAATCCTCTGCTGTAGAGTGTACATGATTCATTTGGGTGCAGGAAAAATATTCTTGCTTTTTCTAAGAATTTGTACCTCACACCTTTTAATGATTTTTTCCATTTGTCTCATAGTGCCTCCAATATGCTCACATTATGACATGTGCATCATTTATAAGTACATAACTATAGACCAGAGGGCTTAAAAATCATAGAGAATTCCATTATCTTTCAATTGCATCTTCCTTGACACTTTTTGAAGCTCCATATATATTGAGGCTTTCTAATGGAGACTTTTTTTAAAGGAAACTGGAAGAACTGAAATATCATACAAGACTAATACTCCAGACCAGTGGTTCTTACACATGGTTTCCTGACTAGCAGGAACTTGTTAGGAATAAAAATTTTCAGACCCGACTCAGACTTATTGGATCATATATTCTGGGGTAAAGTTCAAAAAATCATCCAGATGAGCCTTATAAGTCTAGACAATAGGAGTTTTAAGCAGTGAAGTGAGATGATCTAATTTGAAGACTAGAAATATAATTCTAATTGTACTGAAATAGAGATAAGAGGAAAGAAGACAGAATCAGTAGGGTGTGGTGGCAGAATCCTCACTTTGCATTCAGTTGACCCAGGCACCCTTCCTAGCCAGCACATCTTATGCACAACCTCCACCTCCTTCCTTTTCATTAGAGACCCGTGTGGGTCTTATGTTGGGCAGATTTCTGCAAGGTCAGTCTAAGACAAACCAGGAGTCATCCCCAGCACTCCAGCTCTGAAATTCAGCTAATGAGAATGCTGTGCACCACAATGTTCTCACACACAGTGGATCTTGTGACAGCACAGGGCAGCATTTTGTTTCGTTGTTCATGGAATTACCATGAGCTGGGTACTAATTCAATGGCAGCTGATAAGACCCAGAAATATTTCAACAGGTCATGATACACATCCTAAAAAGTGTGGAAGAGGGTCTGAGTCAAGTAAGAGGAATGGATTTCAGGATTATCAGAGGGGTATGCTAAGTATGATAGAACTGCGGGGGATAAAGGAAAGTGAGTTAAATCTAAATATGGCTCCAGGGATTCTAATGTTCAGAATTGCTGCCACCAGTTGTGTTTATGCCATGTGAGTAGAGTGTCGCGATTGTAGGAAGTGACAAAGGGTAGTTCTGTTGGGGGCAAAGTGCACCTTGGGATGTAAAAAGGCCAAATTCACCACATCAAGTTGTTTCTAGTGATCCTAGAATTTCTGTGGCAGCTAATATTTACAGGAGCAAATAGCCTCCACTTTCTTCCCTATAAAGATTCCTGGATTTGATCCTGTGGTTAGCAGTCCAATGTTGATCAAGCAGCACTACCAGGGATGCTTGGCAAGCAGTTGGAAATATATTTTAAAACTCAAGGAGGAGATGAGATTTTTAAAGAGTGATAACAGACTATGTGGCGCATTGGAATCATTAAACTTAGTTACAAAGAGTAATTTCACTAAAAAAAAGAGTAATTCCATATTCTCATCAGTGAAGTTTAAGGCAAAATTATCTGCTAACAGAAAGGTGGCCAGAAATGAGAGTAGAGTTTAGATCAAGACTGGTACTTGGTTAGCTGTTTGTGTCATCAAGTCAATTATAGCTTGTAGTGACCCATATATAATAAAACAAAATGTTGTCCTCCTCATAATAATAAGTATGTTCTAATCCATTGTGGAAACTATTGTGACAATCTATATTTTTGGTGGTCATCTTCAATCTTATTAATCCTCTTATTTTATCAGGCATTATCACAGTGATGGGATTCAAATCACATAATAACTGGTTTGGTGCCCTAGTGGCCACTTTAAATGTAAAAATATGATATCTCAACAGGTCATTTATGTTATACTGCTAGTGCCTAATTAAGAAAGATCAAAGAGGTATACAAAACAAGATTATAAGCATTTTAATGATTAGTGAAAATATTAAGTAGTATCTGATAAAACAATAAAATTGCTATTTAAGATGTTTCCATATAGTTTCTTGATTGGCATCACCAGTTGGAATATTCTTCACTTACAGAAGCATCATTGGCTGTGGAATTTCTCCTATACAATTTTCCACTGTAGGAGTTGGATCCTACTCCTTTAGAGGTAGGTTAATTAGACAGTCATTGTGTATGATATATTAGAAGCAGGCGACTTCTTGTTTCTGAACATATGATGTTCATTTTTGAAAAAGTCCTTTTTGCTTCTTCTAAATTTATAACAATTGCTCTGATAATATTTTTAGTTCTTTGAGCATTTTTAGGAATTGCATATTCACTCATAATATCTCATAGGAATTTGGGGAGTAGAACAAAGTTGAAGTGAATGACATCCTCTAGCTGCTTGGCTCTTTTTCCCTTTATGTCGTATGTTTTTGGAATGAAGTATCAAATGCAAGGGAATGAAAATTAGTACTTCATTAAAAATACAATGTCCTTTATGCAATGAATAAATAAAAAAGTATAGCCCCATCTAATTTTTTACCTATGGACTGAATGAGTGATTATGAGCACCTTGAATGTACTTTGTGCAAATGAACGTTAAAATAGAGTACCGTAAGTAATGTACATTTATGACTTCCACATTGGGAAGTGGGGTAGTCTCAGAAAGAACCCTGCTTACAAATGCCATTTTAACAACTGGTTTGCCAAACTCTACAGGATATTCGTTATCAGTTCTCCTGAACTGGTTTACACTGGCAGAATCCCTCCACTGAATATGTCCTTCTCCAGGGACTGGTGCTTCCTGATAACATGCTCAAAGTAAGAAAGAAGACAAGGTCTAAACATTCTCACTATTAAGGATCATTGTGATTGTACTTCTTCCAAGATCTGTCCCATCCACCAATCCACTGCCTTTGAGTTACCTTGGATTCCTGGCAACCTTTATATGATAAAGTACAAAGACTTCATGAGGTTTTAGAGACTGGGAATTTATAGAGGATCAGATAGCCTCATCACTCTCCTAGAGAGGAGCTGGTGTGTTTGAACCACTAATCTTGAGTTATTGAACCAATGCTTAACCCACAGCCCCACCCGAGTTCCTTGAAAAGTTGTAAATAAATAAAACCTAGGTGTCATTAAAGCCATTCTTCTCATAGTCCCTGGCCATCAAGTCAATTCCACGTGAAGACAACGTTATCGCAGAAAGTAGAATTTTTTTAGGGAGTTCTCAAGACTATAACTTTTTACAGGAATTGAAAGTCTCATCTTTCTCTTATGGTGTGGCTGGTAATTTTGAACTGTTGGCCTTGAGAATAGCAGTCCAAAGCATAAACTTCTATGCTACTTGTGGCGGTCATATGCTTATGTTAATTTCATGAGATGTAGGGGTGGAGTCTAGCCTGTTAATCTGGATAAAGCCATTGAGTAGCCCATGAGGTCTCTGTATGGACATGACTTTCTCCTAATACATCTGGGAAATCTCGCAATATTTCCCTCATGAAGATGAGAAGCTATCTTCCCAGTTGTGACATAGTGATGTAATACACACAGTCTCTCAAATAGGAACACTATGTTGGGTTAGCTTTTGCTATACTATTAGTATTTCCAATACAAGCAAGATCATCATGGCAAAAGAGTTTGGGCTCATCCTTCAGACTAAGATCAACTGTGAATAAAGGCATAGCTCTCTATAGATCTCTGAAAATTAATTGAGAAGAAAAAGTCTGGATGACAACCAAACAATGTTTGGTGTGCTTGCTTTGGGTACATGTTCAGGAGGTGTTGATCTCTGGAGGAAAACATAACATCCGGTGAAATCAAGGTGTAGAGTGAGTAAAAGAGACCCTGGGCCAGATGGATTGGTATCTAGGCCACACTCATTGACTTCAATATGCCAGCTGTTGTGAGGGTGATACAGAGTGTAGATGCTTTTCATTCTGCCATGCATAAAATTGCCATGAGGTGGAGTGAATTTGATGGTGAATGTCTGTCCAATATAGTCATGTATTAAATCATGCCCCCCCCCCATGAAAGATAGGCTTAAACCCTACCTCCCTGATATTTGTAAATATGACCTTGTTTGGAAATGATGCCTTTGAAGATCTTATCAATGAACGTGGAGTCATACGCTAAAGGGATACCAATGGTATCTTATAAAGAGAACAGCTATGGAGATTTAGATTGAAGAGGCTTGGCTATGTCTCCATGTGGGATGATGGAGGTCAAAAGCTTGTCAAGATTCCATTAGAAAGAGGACTGGAATGGTTTCTATCTCTGAGCTCTAGGAAGAAAGCACAATGGATATACCCTGATGTGAACTTCTGGCGTCCAGAACTTTTGAAATAGGGCATTTCTGATCTTTAAACATACCTATCTTGTAGTCTTTTGTTATGAGTCTTAGGATCCATTGTTATCAATGAAAGTGCATGTTTCTTACCTCGTGTAAATTATTTATAGCATATTAATGCAGCTCTATGTATCAGTGAGATTGCGGCTGTTCAATGCCATTGAGTTAATCTCAGGTCTTGTAGACCACATGTGGCAGATATAAGTATCACATGAAGTTTTCTGGGCTGTGATCTTATCAGTAGCTAATCATCACATCTTTCTCTTGCTGACACACTGGGTGGTTTTGAACTTCCCACTTGTAGACTAATAGTCAATTCAATAGCTCTAATTTAAAAGTTGTGATCAGTGCACATGACAATTTGCGGTACCTGCAAGAGCTGTTTGTACTACGAAAATACTGGAGGCATAACTGGTTAAAATCTTCACAGGTACTGCTAATACATCTCTGGTTTATTGCTTGAATTCTTAATTGAAGTTCATGCTAAATTCAGTTAGGTGTTAGTAAAATTAGAGAAGTATTTTTCCCTATGCAAATACAGAGACTCCCTACATTCTGTTTACAGCCCCCCTGAAGGTACATACACTTGGAGTTCAATATGTCTAAGCTAAATAAATAGACAAATACTTTTTCCAATGTAGCACACATAGTAATTCCTTTACATATAGAAATTAATCTTATTCCATAGCAATTTTTAGATACACTGGTCCTAGGAAATTTTTGTTTGAAAGACCTAACTGTTTTAGATTTGAGATAATTTGGGTGTAGCTAACCCCCCATGGAGACTCATAGAGGAGAAATCACTTTGTCTTTCGATAAGAACATTAATCTTGCTAACCTCTTTTCAACTAGATTGGTGGTTAATGTGTATGAGGACTATTTCCCTTGTGTTTTAACTTTGCTTCAGATGTTTTAGTCAGAAGTGACTTAATGTGTAGTGCTTACTCTCTACAGAGGATTATATAAGTGAAATGTAGCAGTCAAATACAAATATTTATGAAAATGATCTTGGTGATTTTGTTAGAATTAAAAGGAATCTTAGAGACCTGACTCAATTATGACATTTTGTCAGTGAAGAAACTAAAGCTTACACTTCACAGTTTAAAAAAATCACATGTATTATTTTTACTCACAATTTTATGGTGAAGACATCCAGGCAGGGCTTGGCTGGATGATTCTTTGGCTCTGTGTAATATTAACTCTGGTACCGGAGTGATGTTTAGCTGCTGGGTGTGCTGTGGTGGAAGAGCCTAAAGAGCTTCTTATGAGAGCATTTTCTTGTGGTTAGCTCTAGGGCTGGGCTAAATTGAGATTGTCAACCCAGTGCATGCATTTACCCTCTCAAGCACCATGGATCTTGGATCCCATAAAGAGTATTTCAAGAAATCCAGGGAAAATATGTAAGACTCTTTTGGAGCTAGTGTCAAAATAATCTCAGGAGGACACTTCTGCTGCATCAGTTGCTCAAACAAGTTACCACGGTTAATTCAAATTAAAGAACTATTAGACCCCACCTTTCAATGGGAGAAAGCACTTGGGTGATGTTGTTAGATAACCATTGGACTGTTAACCTTAAATTCAGAGGATCAAACTCACCAGCCCCTCTGAGGGAAAAGAATGAGGTTGTCTGCTCCAGTAAAGATTTACACAGCCTCTAAAACCCTTTATGGCAATGGGGGTCCCAGGGGAAATAGAGGTGACTATTTCTAATCAATCATGTTTCATCTTTTGTCCACAAATTAGATTTCTCCCACATGTAAATGTGTTTTTGTCTTCTCAAACATCTCATCCCATTCTAGCACCAGGCTCAGGCTGGAGATAGAAATTAAATCCAGCAGCTAGTAAGACTTCTTAGCTGCATGTTTTCTCTTGATTTCAATAAGGATTGTGAATTAAAGAGACAGGTTATTTTTCTCTTACACATAGAGCATACAATGATGACATAGGCATAGATGTATATTAATAGTAATTTTCATTCAGAAAGGTGGAAATAAAAGGCACATCGGTAGCTGCCCATATGAATTGGAAATCCAGCTAATTCTGAAATAGAGCTTGGCCCACATTTTCTGTCTCTTGATTAGACCAGCCTCTCTGCCTCAGAATGTTTCTTCATGGCTTCTGGATGCCCTCTTTTCGTCTAGCTGCTCTCCCCTGTGTTATCCTTTTATTAACATAAGAACTAGAGTGTGTTTGAAGAGGAGTAGTTTCCTTAGACTATTTCCTGTCCACAATAAATTGTGGATGCAATGATGTGGTACTTATACAGTCTGTTGTCAATTTGTGGATACAACAATGTGGCAGTTACATAATCTGTTGTCAATTTGAGACTTATGAGTGAAGGGGTGGAGTTTAACTGTCCATCAGGTGCAGTTTGATGACCTCATTTTGAGGCACTAAGAAGATGAATAGCTGACTGGAGGTGGGACACTTGCTCATTCCCTGTGAGACATTCCTGAGGAGAAGCCACATTGACCTACCCTGATGCAAATAGAACCCTGGGAGCTCGAGAAGGCACGTGGAGAGCCCTGCCAGCACTGAGATGCTTATACTGCCAGTGGATCCATAAGACTTCCCACCCACTAATCTGTGATGTTTCTGTATTTGGTGACATTGTATGTATTTCATGAGTCTGAAGAGAACTTTATAGTTTAGTATCAGACATATGGACTAATACCAGACTTGTGGACTTGATCTGGGATGTTTTCTCAATATTCAATTGCTCTTGTATGTAAAGTTTTTTCTTAAACACATATATACTTCCATGAATTTGTTTCTCTAGTCTAACCAGACTAACACAAAAAGATTGAAGTGTGTCTTTAACATTTATTTTAATGCAAGTGAAATGTGAGGCAATCTGCTCCCATAAAGATGAAAGCCCCAGGTTCCTTATCTGAGGCCAGAGTCTACACATTGGCATGGGTTCCTGTGTCTTTTAGTTCAAGTTCACAATGCTTCTGTGATACATCTCTTAGGAGTGTTATTTGCTTTGTGTGATTTTTTTCCCACCTCTCCCACTCCCTTTTTGATTGATTCCATTGTACAAAGTCATACTCACAAATATATATCTTTTATCTCTACCTTTTGATTAGGGGTAGAGTTTTGCGAGACAAAACTTTCAAGATAATGGAAGACTCTGGATCAGTGGTTCCGAACCTTCCTATTGCTGTGACCCTTTAATGCAGTTCCTCATGTGGTGACACACAACCATGAAATTGTTTCCATTACGACTTCGCAACTATCATTTTGTGACTGTGATGAATGTAATGTGAATATATGCCAGATATATTTCCATTGATACAAATTAAACATAATTGGAGCATCGTGATTAATCACAAAACAATATGTAATTATATTGTGAAATATTTATTTCTAATTACAAATCAATAAAACTGTGTCTTGAAGCATGGTGTAGCGTGATTAACAGTCTTCATACTGGTACTTGTATGTGGGCATATCTGCATGTGTGCGGACCTGCCTGGAGACAGAGAGGAACTGGGTAACCCTGTTCCCAAAGGGACCTGACCCACAAGTTGAGAACCACTGCTCCAGAAGAATGGTTTTGCAAGGTTATATCCATAAAAAATTTTAAAGGCCTTCTTGCTTAACTCTATATCTTTTACCAGGCATACCTAAATACTTGTAGGACCCTATCAAGCACTTCTTTAACTATTTTCAGAAGTAGCCATAGAGTTATAATCTTAAAACCTTTATATCATTTCTTATTCTGGCATCATCTTATCATCCACAGGAGATTAAATTTTTTATTTTGGAAACTAGTAAGTCCTTGCTTTTTTATAAAACTAATAACCAAACTCATTGTCATCATCGACATCAACTCAACGTCAATTCACAGTGACCCTGCTCTGGCGAAAAGTTAGAGTCTCAGAAATTCAACAAGGAAGTTCTATATTGTCCTATAGGGTTGCTATGGAGTCAGATGCTTCTTTGTGATTCCTCTAATTTATACTTGGAAACTATATTTTCCCTTGATTATCTCATTTCCCACTGTCTTCACTCTGTGACTCAATAACACTTGGCAATTTTTTTACATTGTGTCTGAAAAGTCTCTTTAGAAAAGTCTCTCAGTTTATTGCACACATTTTCCATGGTGTACTATAGGTAATAATAATAAACCCTGTGGGGATAATGCATTATGAATTGGACTGCTAACTGCAAGGTCAGTAGTTCGAAACTACCAGCCACTTCATGGAAAAATGGGAGAAAAGTGAGATTTTTCTGAGAAATAATTACCACCTTACAAATCCACAAAGGCACCTCTCCTTTTGTAAAGAGACCAGATTTTAAGCAGGACGCCATTGACCAAGGGGAGGGGGAGTTCTTGATTAAAATTTTGGTTTATATGGAGCAAGAAAAATGCTCAGAGGATGAAAAATAGTATTGTAATCTATTTATTTAATTTTAAAATGCTGCAGAATGTGGGACAAATTGTTAAAAAGCATGATGTCTGGTCACCTGACTCATAGGATACCTATGAGTGAGTTCGATTTGGTTTGACAGGTAATAATTTCACTAAATACCTACTATTACATCTTTTTTTGAGCCTCCAAAAGTATTTCTCTCACTGTTTTCAAGATTTCAGCAATGCTATCCTGAAGGATTCATATTTTAGGATCACCTAACAGTAACACCCCACGCCCAGGTACAGCATTCACTCTCAGTTACATATTATTGTGTGACAGACGACTCCAAATTCTGTTTGAAAAACAAAACCAAAAAGTTCACTGCCATTGAGCGGATGCTGACTTATAGTGACCCTAGAGGACAGGGAAGAACTGCCCTTGTGGGTTTCAAAAATTGTATCTTTGTATGGAAGTTGAAAACCCCGCATTTTCTCTTGAGAAACAGGTGGTGGTTTCAAACTGCCAATCCTGAGGATCTGCGCCACTCCAAAGATAGTAGCCTAAAGCAAAACTATGCTTTTACTTCTCTAAACATTGTTCATCAGACATTGAAGCAGAGTGTCATTCAAATGATTTTTTGTTCCATATGACACCAACGGAGTAACTTGCAAGCTACCAGGTAGGTTGGTCTGGAAAAAATCACATCTTCAAAAAGCAAATGGTTAATGGTGTAGTTAGACTTAGAAACAGATGTTGCACTGGGAAAATAGACTGAAAGGGGCTTCTTTAAAGTACTACAAAGCTAAGGTGTCTACTTTCAAATCCTTCACAGATAAAAGCATGAAAGCTGGACAATGAACATAAAAGACCATGTGAGAATGGATGTAAGGAATATGGAATACCATGGAGTACCAGAAGAACAAACAGATGCTTATTGTAAAAATGTACAGCCAGAATGCTTCTGAGATATGAGTACAGAAAGATTTTGTCTCACGTGCTTTGAGCATGTTTCTGTGTGGGCCCAGTCCCGGGAGAAGGGAGGACTTTGTGAATGGTTAAAGTAATGCACCAACTTCACAGAGGAAGGCCCACAATGAGATAGATGGGAACCATGCTTTTAGCTAACCATCGTGAGGATGGTGCAGGACTCGGCCATGCTCTGTTCCGTTGTTCCTAAGGGTGGCTATTCACTAGAACGGACTGAATGGCAAGTTGCAAGAAGAGTATAGTACTTACTTCTGAGGCATTTCTCCTACACCAGGTTGTCAAATCTGTCCTTTTAATGTTCTATTTTTGAAATTTTTCTTCTTTTATGTAAACCTTTATAGGAGAAAGAAGGAGATCTTCTTTAAGACCAGGAGTGTACCTTGGCTTCCTAGATTAAATTGTACTCCTTAGATGCTCTGGGTTAATGTGCTTCTTTGATGCTCTTCCTGTGCAGGTCACACAATTGGGAATAATATGGTAAATATGCTATACATTTTTCTGCTTGGTTTTAGTACTTATATTTAATTCACTAATTTCTGCTCTGCCAAACCTGTCTTTCTGAGAAATAAGGAAGTATTCAGCATGCGTGTCTCCACAGCTGTTATAACCGGAGTTACCCATTAAGAATCTGTGATCCTAGCCTCTAGAAGTAGGGTTTCTAATCAGAGGGATGTAAAAGATTCAGAATTAATGTAGCTTGATAGGAAGTCATATTCTGACCTTGTACTGAGATTCATAGCACTGAAACCAACTTGCCTTGTTCCACCGAGAACATCCATAAACTTGCTTTCAGCTCTTACATTGGGCTTGGGCTTCGTTTCTGGTTCAGTTTACCTTGGTCCCTTTTTATGTGATCTGAATCCACCTTACTCCTATTTCATCTTATAGACAATACAGCAAAAGAGATTGCTTAAAAACAATGATGAAAGTAAATCATGAATCTTTTGGCGGGGAAGACTAATGTAAATGCTGGAGAAAAATAAATAAATTCGGTTTGCTTCTTTGCAAAAAGCACGAGTAGAAGAAAAATGAATCAAAAGGAAAAATAAAAGTCATAGGGCATTATCTCAAGCAAAATGGACATGAAAAACAAACTACAAAGCAGATACTGTGCACAATTATTGACCCAAAAGAAGAGAGGCTGAGGTTTGGAAAACAAATATTTTTCAACACAGACATATTCAGAGCCAGAAGGCATTTTAATGTTTTGTGTCTTCTCATTTTTATGACTTAGGCCAAGAGAATTTATGATCAGAATATTTTTCATGATTTCTGGAATTATTGCTCAAAGAGGAAGACTGCATATTAAATGAGGATTTTTTTCACAGTGGATATAGCAAGAGACACCACTCCAAATCTCAACCCAGTAATGAGAAAATTGAGGCTCAGGAAGAACTATGCTGAGATTTCTATTTATTTTTAAATAACCAATAGCTAATAGCCCTTGGGTCCCAATAAACACATTAGTATGATCTATTTAAGAGATTAAATGGTCAAGTTACCCAACTCTAATGCATAATAAGTCATTTATAAGAACTATAGTTACTTCTCAAAGAAGAGTAATTTTTCCCTCAGGATAAACTGGCTTTCTGGGGCCATAACTAGACCATCACATTTAAGCAGAAGCCTGAAGACATGATAGACCATAATCTAAAAATTGCCTGCCTTTTTGATTTTTAATGTAGATGTACAGAAAATAAGGCAGTCTGAGGGTGGGCTGATTTAGTACTTAGCTGCTAACCAAAATGTCAGTCAGTTCAAACCCACCAGATAAAAATGTGAGGCCATCAGATTCCATTAAGATTCACAATCTTAAAACACACACACACACACAACCCAATGTCTTTTAAACCTCCCAGAATAGTTCAATTCTGTTTCGCAGGGTCCTGGTGAGTCAGAATCCCCTTATGGGCAAGGAGTTTGGGTTTTGTTTAGGACAGAAAATGGCTTGGACTGATCAGATTGCTCAGTAGTCTTATTTGGAAACTCAAGCATGGATTGTACATATGAAAGATTCTTCCATATAGCCACAGAAGGATGTGCTAGACGATACCTCACTATATTGGTGACTGACAGCAAAGGAATCAGAGATGTCATGTAACCTGTAAAGTTGCACAGTCTTCCAATGTTAGAGCTGAGGCTAAATCTCCTCCAAACTTTCTAAAGTTGTGTCCCGAGAGTCCTCCCAACCCACAAGCAGTTAAAACCCACCAGCTG
Source organism: Nesogale talazaci (assembly GCA_004026705.1). Taxonomy (NCBI): domain Eukaryota; kingdom Metazoa; phylum Chordata; class Mammalia; order Afrosoricida; family Tenrecidae; genus Nesogale; species Nesogale talazaci. Next base: position 17,201 of record PVJH01007462.1, on the reverse strand, counting down.
CTGCACAATAGAAAGATGAGACCATCTGTACTCTCTAAGATTTGCAATGTCAGAAATCTTAAGAGTTGGAATGGACTATGATAGTGGGTGTGGTGTGGGCCTCCCCTCAATACACACACAGGCAAACACAATTCCTGCATTCTTTGTTTTAAAAGTTGATGAGTGTTTTTAATGCTTTTTAAAAAGTTTATTTGAATTTTTGCTTTGTCAATGTATGGCCATGGCTTTTCGCTGCTTTTCATTTGTATATTCAATTAGCAATTATTATTGCTACCTTGGGCTGACCATAGTCAATAATGCGGGGATAGAGCATGCATACACTTTCTATCCTATTTCACTATGGGAAGATGGACAATGTAGATAGACTATTTAATATAAAATAAGTCAGTAGCCTTGGTCATGTAGCGGGTTATCTGTTGGGCTGTTAGTGCCCGGGCAGCAGTTTGAAACCACTAGCTTCATTATGGGAGAAAGATGAGACTTTCTGCTTTTGGAAACCCACACAGGCAGTTCTACTCTGTCCAATAGGCTTACTCTGAATTGGAATTGACTCATATTTCATGACATTTAATTTGGTCTGTGTGTGGTTTTGTATTTAGGATAGATGGAAGGCCCCTTAGTGGCACAATAATTAAGAGCTCTGTTGCAAACCAGATCAGAAGTTTGACTCCACCAACAGCTCCAACCCACCAACTGCTCTAAAAGAGAAGAGACACAGTGATCGCCTATAAAAATGCGATTCTAGGAAACCCTAAGGGGCAGTTTTACTCTGACCTCAAGAGTCACTGTGAGTCAGAATTGACCTGACAGTACACAGCAACAAGCTGGGTGGTGAGAAATGCTGCTGAGAACCATGAAAGTAGAAAAGAAAGAAAGAAAGAGTGCAGGGTAATTATATATTGTAGAATGAACAGAGGCATGATTTCTCAAATATAAGGAGAAATGAGAGATATGAAGGCTGTATGAAATCACGTGAGAAGACTTTCTGAGGTCACACAGGAATCTACATTCACTTGAATGCCCTGTTAGTAGCCATTGTGAAGTTCTTAGTATTTTATACACATCGGAAAGTTGACCACTAACTAAGGAAGATGGAAGAAGAATCGATGAGTTTGAATTATAGTGCTGACAAAGAGTATTGAAAGTACCGTGAACGGCCAAACGAACAAACAAATAGGTCGTGGAAGAAGGGCAGCCAGAGTGCTCTTTGGAAGTAAGGACGGTGAGACTTTATCTCATGTACCTTGGACTCATTGTTGGGAGAGTCCCGAGGGAAGGACATTGTGCTTGCGAAGCAGCAATAAAGAAGACCTTCGATGAGGTAGGTTGGCACAGTGGCTGCACTGATGGGCTCAGACATAAGAATAATTGTGAACATGGCACAGGACTGAGCAGTGTTTCCTTCTGTATGGAGGATCACGATGAGTCGAAGTCAGGGTTGTGCAATACATCAATCGTGACCTACTAGGTAATCACAAATACAGTGTGGGTAGATGGCGTGGCATTAAAAAATAGGTGTAAGCCTATCCTCAATCCCATCACTTAAGTGATATACACTGGAGTCAATCAGATGAAATTTTTAGGTGTCAAACACATGTGCAAACAACTGTGCTAAATGCAGCAAAACTGACAGGCTAAGTCATTACCAATTTTTAGGTCTTGGTTTTCTCTTAAATGTAAGAAAAGGTGTTAATATGAGCAGGTGAGCCGGTCCAAGTAAGAAGACAGAAACATATCACTTTCATAAGGAATGGGGATTTTGAAACTACAAGCCAACATTCATCTGAAGACCAGAGCACACAAACTGTTTTGGAACTTACTCTCAGAGGGAAAGTACCCAAACTTGAGAAAATGTGCTACCTCCTTTACTGCATTATTCGGCTCTACTTATTTATGTGAGTTAACCTTTATCCACATAAAGATCATTAAGTCCAATTCCATTCCACCATGACTGATGGTCATTTGGAAGAGTACTTGAGGCTGACTGTCAGCAGCTACAGTCCAGACTATATATCCCTGGCTCATTCCATTCAGGGCAAGTCATCGGAGTAAACTCAGGTCATGATGAAAAATGTACATCGTTAATTGTGTTGTGTTGTGCAATATAGACAGTTATGCAAAGTATATAAACATATTGTACATATAAAGAATTCTCAATGCATCTATGAATGTAATAAATAAATATAAATACATATTTTGTAATTGGTAGATCATTTTTATTGATCATTTTATAAGTAGCTCACAAGCTGAAAATGTGTGACCACCCTGGTATAAAGCAACTTGACGGCACTTAACAACAGTAATAATTTATAGCCCAAAGCTTGCATTTTTATTTTACACTGTGCCTGAAAATATATATAGTTGCTCCTGGATCATGAATAAGCTACTGGGATAGGGTGACTTGGGGGTGGGCAGAATATTCCAGGTACAATACACCAAGAAGTGCCTCTGCCTAAGATGATAGTGAGCAGTAGATGGTCTAGTGAGGTGGAGTGGAGCAGGAAAGAGGACAGGGTACTTGAATTTAAAGAAGAGTAAGGGAGGGTATCAGCCTCATTGCTTGATGTGGGCTTTCACTCCACATGACAACACCATGGGGGAGGAGTTTGGCATGGCCTGTTCTTCATTTTATATCATCAGTCTGGATTTGAAGTTAGTGGTTTCATGTAAGAAGAGTTCATTGGTGTTTCCGTGGCACTTTTGTTAAGCAATCAGTAGAACTGAAAGCTTCGAGTTTGAATCCACCCAGTAGCTCTTAGGGAGAAATATCTAGGTATTTGCTTTTGTAAGCATTTCAGTCTAAGACAGACATTGGGTCTTTACTCAAGTACTCCCTCGATGGAAGAACAGTCTGTTTTATTAACCTAGCATTCCCCCATGCTCACCTTCACAACACCATCTCTGAAGACAAAATGGATGCACAGGCAATTGTGGTGAAGAAAATTGATGTTGCCTGGCTAAAAAAAGGTGATTTTAATTTTTCTTAAAAATTACTTTAAAACGTTAAAAAAAGTGCACTTTTAAAAATTCATGAATGTGGAAAATTCCACTGTCAAATTATGGAAAATCTTTTCCTTATCTCCCACCCATTTATTCTTTTTCTGGAGAGTTTCCATTTGTAGGATGGTAGCTATAATTCCTAACGACAAAAGTTCTATTTGAAATATTTATTTCCTTATCCAATTTCCCTTGAAAAGAGCCCATACATACCTATCCTACAGAATTTTTTAATCTTCTCCTCTACTTCAATTTCATCCCTGGGGAGAGAAGAAATGAGAAAATTGTGCTTCATTATTGCATAACACCACTATGTCATGACAGAAGTTACTCTTGCCAGCTGTCCAAAGGAAGGAGTCCTATTCAATTCTGTTGCTAGCTATAGCGTTTCTTTCTGAAAATTAAAAATTATAGATTGCTTAGTGGAAATCCTTAAGAGTCTTCATTGTCAAATACATGAAAACTTAAAAAGGAAATCCTATATAAGAAAAGAAGGTTTGAAATTGCTAGCAGATAGATATTGTAGGGTGAAAGAGGGAAGTGCTGTGTACACAAATTATGAGTTAGGTGTCACAGATGCGTTTTTCTCAAGTGGAATCTGAGAGTATTTGTCAAAGTGCCTGGGGGACTGGTTTTAGGAAGAGAAGGTTGTTCACACAATGCTATCTTGTACATATATAACACTTTCAGCAATTTTGCAAGTTTTTTTCATTTTTATTTTATTATCTATCTCACCTTGTTCTTGTTTTTCTGGGATGTGGAAGGTGGGTTTTATTTCTACAAATAAGGAAACAGAAGTTTAAATAATTTAAATAATAAGCTCAAATTCCATAACAAAGACATGGCAACAGAAGAATCTAGACTCCCATGACAATGTTCTTTTCATGTCCTGATACATGTTCCCTTCATGCAAACACATCTGGAGTGAGGGATGGGTGTGGTAAGTGGAAGGAAGCAAAATAGCCTTTGCGTGTGATACATTTAATGGTGTAGGAAGGCATAAAAGAAAGAAGGAAAAAGAACTGTTAAAAATGAATGGAAAACATACTTCTCCATGACTTAAAAACTTCTTGGCAAAAAGAAAAAAAAAGCAAGCTATAGAATGAATATTTGTAATAAATACATATTTCAAAAAGGATTTGTGCCCAGGATAGATAAAGAACTCCCTAGTCTCTATATTAAGAAAACAGACGATTCCATTAAAATCAGGAAAAATAGTTGACACCTCACTCAAACAGATATCTAGATATTAAAAAAGAAGCTGAAAAGCTGTTCAGCATCCTTGGTTGTTGGGAAAGCAAAAGTTGAAGCTATAGCAATATGGCCATTAAAGAATGATATTGTTGTTGTCCGGTGATTCAAATTGGTTCTAGCCCAGAGTGACCCTAGGCACAAAGGAAAGAAACATTGCCCAGTCCTGTGTCATCCTCACGGATGTTCTCTGTTTGGGTCCATTTTTGCAGCCATTGCGTCAATCTATCTTGCTAAAGACTTTCGTCTATTTTGCTGTCCCTCTATCATATCAAAGGTATATGCCCTGCTCAAGGGACTGATCTCTCCTGATAGCACGTCTAAAGTAGGTAAGATGAAGCCTTCCCATCTTTGTCCTGTAGAGCATTCTGGCTGTACTTCTGGAAGCCCGTGGTACTTGCAACATGCGTACGACTTTCCACGTGGATACTGACAACTGCAGCCACAACCAAGTGTTGGCGAGGAAGTGCAACAGCTAGAACGTCCATAAAATTCCGGTGGGCACGCAAAACAGGTCAACCATATTGGAAAGGCATTCAATAGTTACCTTGACTAGAAGCTAGTCATACAGAACCGGCGCGTGAATTTTAACAGCAACTTTATTCACCATTCTTCCAAACTTGAAATAATCCAAGTACCATGACACCAATGTATTGAGTTTCAAAAGTGGTACCCCTGTATAACAGAATTCCATTTACATGAAAAATTCCATTTACATTTACTACTGAAACATGTGACACCATGCGTAAATATCAGATGCATTTTGCTAAGTGAAAGGAGTGTTTTACCTCCGGCATGATTAAGGTTTACCTAATATTTTTGAACGGCAAAGCTAGAGATACACCTGTTGTCAGGGGCTGAAAGAGGAGATGTGAGGGACTCACTAGTAATGAATGTAAGGGAATTATTGGAGGACATATAGCTGTCCTGTGCATTATAGCTAGTACTTATTACATGGCTACCTATTTGCACCTCCAAAATGATGAATTTTATGATATACAAAATTAGCTCTTGGTATTAAAACAGGAATATACACACCTGGAATCAGTTGATGTGGTTTGGTACTATCCATCTGGTTCTGTCTCAAAGGGACTCCATAGTGACCACTAAAGAAAACACTCCCAGCTCCTAGTCCATTCTCAGAATTGTTGTTAGACTTAGCCTGTTGCTGTAGCTACTTTGTCAATTCATCTCAATGGGCTTCCTCTTTTTTTCCGTTGACTTTCTGCTTTCGCAAGCATGATGTCTTTCTCTGGGGACTGGTCTTTTCATCACAATATGTTTGAAGTTTGGGAGAAAACGTTTTGCCACCCTCATGTGTAATGTGCATGCGAAGAAGAAGTTCATACAAAATCTAGTTCAAATCAAATGCACGGTTTCTAGTTAATAGAAAAGGAGCAAGACTAGCAAATAAAAAAGAATCAATCAACAAGAAATATATAAAATGGCCAGAGTATCTCATATTCGATAATAAATTGAAATTATTGGTGGACTTTTCTGAGAAAATCTTTGAAAATGAAAGTGAAGGCATGTGATTGGAATAAAGCATGCATTCAACTTTAAAAATGGAATATTGTTGTTGTGTGTGGAGGCTGTGGAGTCAGCTGCAACTCCTATCAAACCTGTGTCCAGCAGAACAGGACACCGTTCGATCCCATCCAACCCTGACACTGCTTGGTTGAGACCATTGCTGCAGCCACTGTCTCTCTACATCTCAGCAGGGGCCTTCCTCTTTCTCTTCGACCTTATACTTCACTGAGCATAGCTTCCTTCTCTGAAAACTAGATCCTTCTGATAACGTCTAACGTATGGGAGACACAATTTTACTATCCTCATGTCTGAAGAGTGTTTCAGCTGCATTTCCTTTGAGACAGAGCTGTCGATTATTCTGGTAATCCCTGGTGCTTTCAATATTCGTTGGTAATATCATAATTCAAATTCATCATAAAATAATGAAATAAAGAATCATGAGTGATCCAAATAACCTCCCAAAACAAACTCACTACCACCAAGCCAGCGTTGATTCATAATGACCCTGCAGGACAGGGTAGAATTACCCCTGTGAGTTCTCAAGACTATAACTGTTTACAGGAGTTGCAAGTTCTGTCTTTCTTCTTCAGAGTGACTGGTAGTTTCAAACTGCTGACCTTGTAGTTAGTAGTCCACTACACCACTAAGACTCATCAATAACTATTATAATTTTACCTGATATAATTAAATTTGAAGTATTGAGCCATAGAGATATCAAGCCTTCAGCCTAGACACTTAATATTCTTTTTGTTTGCTTGTTTTTTGGGGGGCATCACTGCCCTCTGGTGGGAGTAGGAGGCCCAGCCTTGCTCCTGGAGAGCTGCTGCTGGATTTGAACCGCCAATCCAGTGGGCCACAGTCCTGTACACAACCACTATGCCACCGGGGCTCAGCCCACACTTAATACCTTTACTCTGGAAAGGAAAATAAACATTACCTTTGAGGATTACGCTGCCAGTAGTACTTTGAACATGTTAATAGGAGAGACAAAACCCTGAAAAAGGACATTATGCTTGATGAATAGAGTGGCAACAAAAAAGAGTGAATCCGTCAACAAGTTAGACTGAAACAGTGACTGCAACATTGGGCCCAGCTCTGAGAATAATTGTCAAGGTGATGCAGGTGCGCAGTGTTTCATTCTGTTGTCGGCAGGGTCTCTCTGGCTTGTACTGGCTCAAAGGCACCTAACAATGGCGATGAAATTCAATTGGTAAAAATAATGTTATTCTATTAGCCCTTATTTGAACCTATACCTGACCCTTGGCAACCTCATATACACTAGAATCAACAGCTTGTCTTTTGGAGGCCGTTCCAATGATGGGTTCTAGATTGGATCATTTTGGCTGTCTTAGGTTCAATTGTCTGTCTATCTATCTATCTATCTATCTATCTATCTATCTATCTATCTCTCATCTAGCTATCTATCTTTCAATAAAGGGAAATGATAGTATCAAGAAAATGGCTCACACAGTTGTAGAAGGAAGCAAGCAAATTCATGTCAAGGCACATTCCAAATGCATGGGTCAGTCACATCTTAGGCTGGAAACTTCTGCTGATTCACTTAGCTGTAAGGATTGATGAACTCAAAATTGCCAGGAAGACCACAAACTGGTGGCTACAGAGACAAGTGCATCCAAGGTCAGCCTGTCAGATGGTGGTTTGCTGCAAAGTCCCAGGAGGGAGACTTACAGATGAACCAGTTGTAAGATGCTGACTCAAAAAAAAAAAAGTGCAAGTCATCCTTCCTACAGTATTCACTTATATTGAAAGTAGGCTGTTTTCTAGAGACCCCATTGCATCAGGCCATGACTTAAATAAGGGTTCTCTTTTAATGTACCTACCTCAAAGCCATTTACTCTGGGAATAAGAGAGCCATCTCAAGAGCAAAGAGAAGGAAAAAAAATCCCAGGACCATCAAGGAAGAACTATCAGGCTCAAAGGTCATACCCCAAACAGTAGAGGCTAAGGCCATAAGCACCAGGGACTGAGTCACATAGACAGAGGAAGAAAAATGAGGCCATATGGAGAAAAAGCAGAATGGCCCTGCATTGGTTGGATATAATCTCTGGTCTCTTGTTGAAAATTCAAGGGCTTCAAGTGCAGTAGGAATCTGCATACTTTTCCCCACAAAGTACTAAGAAGAAGTAAGAGCCTCTTCTATGTGGACATGCAGGTTTTAAAAATAAAAATAGGAGAATCAGAGAAATCCAAATAAAGTAACTTGAAATACCATTTTCACACCAGTTAAATTAACAACGATAAAGAAACAAAATGTCTTTAAGTTCTAATGATGATCTATATGATGAAAGTAGTACATCTTGCTCAACTTATCTTAGAAATGTCTGAAACTACTTAGAATGGCAAATTGGAAGTACATAATGGGATCTTTCAAATAGTGTACATTTTGATTACATACCTTTGCATTTAGGAATTTTTCCAAAGGAAATAATTCAATGGGAACAGAATGGTGCCTGACCCTTACATAAACAAAGGATTAGTTAAAATAGCTTTCAAATAGAAAGCTAATGAAGTAGACACCATTGGAACAAACAGATAAAAAAGGACAGAAATTTAGGGAAATAACAAGTACCAATTTTCTTGAGTAGCATGGGAATCAGGGTTCGATGTAACCAGAGCTCATATGTAAGCTTCTCCTAACTGGTCCCTGAACTACTTCTATAATGTTTGAAATATTATTTCACAGACTATATATATGTATATATATATGTTTTGTCAATTTATTTTCTTTATTATACAGTTCTCTTAAGTAGAACATATCACATGTCAGAAATCTATGCCTGTTATCTTCACCAATATATTTTTTATCTTAGAATAGCTCCAAACACATAATAGACACTAATAAATATCCACTGAAAAACATTTGCTTTTAATAAGCAAAAATGGTGTTCAGAAGGGACTGCTAAGCCTTATGAACGCAGGTAAATAACTGCATCCCACAGTATGGAGTATGTAAAGAAAATTAAATTGCAAACCATAAAAATGTTCAAAAAATTTTAATGATACAAGGAAAACAGAATATTCACAACTGAACCTATAAACAACATCTTGCTACATGGGGAAAAAAGAAAATGGTCAAAAATGTCATTCTCCTATCAACACTCAATGTTGAAGGGAGCATCTGTCAAAAGAATCAAATGACATATTGGACAAGTGTATTGCAAAAGACTCCTTTAAAATATGAGCAAAGATACTATGGTGCTTCTAAAAAGTGAAGATACTGCTTTGACGACTAAGTGTACTTGACCCACGCCATGGTATTTTTAATTACCCCATATGCAAATGAAAGCTGAACAATGAAAAAGAAGACAGAAGAACAGGTGTATTGAAATGTAGTGTTGGCCCAAAATTGGAGCTCTCGTGTTGCCATGGTCATGAATTGGGCTTTGGTCCACAAGGTCCACAGTGGGAAAGCAACAGCCACTGCCCAGGAGAAAGTTAGACAGTTAGAGACTCAGAAAGTCTCTGGGCAAGTCTGCTCTGGCCTATAGGATTGCTATGAGTGTGCCTTCAGTTGGTGGCAGTGAGTGAGCACTAGAGAAATGACCAAACTGGTTGTGTTAGACTGGGTAGGCTGGAGAAACAAATTCATAAGCACACACACACACACACACACATATACAGAGAGAGAGAGAAGGGAGAGATTTGTATACAAGAGCAACTGTACATCCAGAAACTGTACATCCCAACTTAGTTCAGTTCAAGGTCGTAAGTCCAATATTAGCCCAGATGTCCAATACCAATCCACAAGTCCTCTTCAGACTCACAAAGCACATGCAGTGACACCAGGACAGTGGGTGCAGAGCCTTGTGTATCTAGTGGAGATAGAACCATCTCAGCGTTGGCAGCGGCCTCTCTGTCGCTTCACAAGCATCTCAGCACTGGTAGAGATCGCTACATGACTTGTCCTGCTTTAGAGATCTGGTTCCATCAAAGTAAGTCCATGTAGCTTCTCCTCCAGGATGTCTCACAGGGAGTCAGTCTGGTGTCTTGTCAGTAGAGCATCTCTAAGGGACTGAGTCATGAGTCTCTCACCTCCAAGGAGGAAATATGTCTCAAAATTCTCAGGAGAAAGTCATGCCGACACAGAGGTCTCATGGACTATCTCCAGATTGACAGGCTAGACACTGCCCCTACACTCATAATCCTCCAATCAACACAAAATTACATGACTGTCACATCTGTCTTAGAAGAAATTCAACCATAATGATCCTTAGAAGCAGAAATAGTGACATTCTTGCTTACCCTGGACAATCACTAGAAAAGAACATCATATTTGGTAAAGTAGAAGATCAGTGAAAATAAGAGAAGCTTTCAATGGTGAAATAGATTCACACAGTATCCTCAATAATGGGAATAAATATATCATGAAGGTGGTATAGAACCAAACACCTTGTCCTCATTTCACTTTTATGCATAAAGTCACCAGTGTCAAAGAAAACTTGATGGCAACCAGCAACAGTATGAACTTTCAGTGGCTTCTTAAAAATTTTTTTTTAATTCTTTTCTCTTTGGGAAGCCATTTTGTATGTTTGTTATTTAGCAAATGTACCCTCCCCTAAACCAAACACCAAAATGGATGCCGGGTGAAAGATATCATGTCCACATTGTCATGGAGCTCACAGTTGGACTGATAAGACATCTCGAAGCAGTAATTATAAGGAAGATGAGCCAGGGAGTAAAGATTGTTCTAGAAATGTATGCCATGGGAAACTCACCTGTTTAGTGATTAGAGACCTTCATCAACTAAGATTTAAATGATGATTGAGCAGGAACTCACTAGGGAATACTATTCCTGGCATTGGTGGTGGTGGTGGTGGTGGTGGTGGGGAGCAACAAAAAACTAATGCCACCAAGCCGAGCATTTCTGAGGACAGGATGAAGACTGGAGTCACAATCACAAGGAAGTACAGTGTGTGATGGGGATAGGGAAGTAGGCCGACAGACAAAAGTGGAGTTACCTAGGACAACCTTCTGTCGGAATTTAGCCTGTAGCTCAAGGGTATTTGGAAAACAGTTGACAGCATTCAAATGGAAGGGTAGAAGTGGTCTGGTTATCTTTGAAATTTATAGCAGGTTACACGTTGGGCTATGAGATCAGCAGTTTGAAACCACCAGCTATACCCCATGGGAGAAAGATGCAACTTTCTGCTCCCCTGAAATATATCATCTCAGAAGCCCACAAGGTTTGTTCTACTCCCTTCTGCAGGGTTACTGTCAGTCCGAATTGACCCCATGGCAGTGCATCTGTAGTTTTTCAGAGATGGCTGTGGCTAGACTAGGAGCTGGCAGGGTGCACTGTTTGAGGCAGCTCAAAGGGCTCTCTGAGCAGTGCTGACCCCAGACCAGAACACAGGAATGAGCTAGAGACCAGAAGCCCTGCTGAATCCAATATCTGCTGTTGGTGCTGATCTCTTCGTGATAAGAGACCCCTGACTCGTCTGCCTCATGGAATGACAGTGGCATCACTTAAGGGCATTCAATGGGTAAACCAAACTGAGTGAGGATGTCAGAGGGGATGTCACCAAAATGACTGTCTATAGAATATTTGTGCAGTTCTTTTTAGCAGAAATCCATTACTTTTATATGAGCATTCCAGGTGTATCATGATAACAACATGTACATTATTATCACAGCAAAGATATAAACAGCACAATTTATATGAATCAGTATGCCAACAATGCTACAACTCTTTGCTAATTTCCTTTGTGCACCCTCTAACATGCTTTCCAGGAACCCCAGTGGTATAGTGGATTTGGAGTTGGGTTGCTGACCACAATGTCAGTAGTTCTAATCCACCAGCTTGCAAAAAATAGCTTTCTGCTCTTGTAGACACAAACAACCCATTCTATTGCATCTTATAGGGTCACTGTGAGTCAGAGTTCACTTGATGGCTGTGAGTTTTGGGGAATATCGTGCTTTGGTGCCTGATATTATTAACCAAATACACTGATGTTGCAAAGCATGTGGCTTTGTTGCCTTACTCGATAAGTACATACTGTTGTTTTTGCTTCTGTTGGTGTTTTCTAGTCTGTTTGTGTCCAAATTTCTGGTATTTTAGTTATAATATTATGGTAAGTCATAATTATAAACCTCTATCAATACTGTGTTAGGCTGTGCTGACTAGAGAAACAAAAGCAGAGGCACTCATATATGTATAAGAGAGAACTTTATATCAAAGAGCAATTGTACATGGAGAAAACATCCCAGCCCAGTACAGATCAAGTCCCTAAGGCCAATATTAGTCCATAAATCTGAAACTAGTTCATAAATTCCTCTCCAGCCTCACTCAGTCACAGACAGTGATACAAAATGCAGGCTGGTGGGGGCAAAGTCTGGTGGATCCAATGGTGGGGAAGCATTTCAGTGTTGCACTGGGCTCCTCCAGCTCTCTGAGTGTGGCTCTTCAAGAGGAAGGTGAAGCAGAGGGAGGAGCTCTCCCAGGTGGCATCAAGTCTCTGCATGACTTATCAACAAGAAGGTGAAGGCAGAAGAGAGAGTGTGTGGCCTAATCCAAGAAGAAAGAGAGAAGGAGACTGCCCTGAGAAAGTCTTTATCTCAGTTGCCCTACATTCGAACTGTGACCTGATTGACAGGCTAAAATCCACTCATATGTTCCAATGGGAGCCAAGGTGGCTCAGAAAACCTAACTATCACAAATACTTTTGGCATAATGACATAGAAATTAAAGGAAAAGGCATCAACATTGTTTTTTTTTTATTAATGATCTTGGGCAGTCTGAATCCACAATCAGTGCTCATGGAAGTAGCAGTCATGAAATCAAAAGATGCCTTGCATTGGGTAAATCTGCTGCCAAGATCTCTTTTGAGTATTGAGAACGAAGGATGCTACTTTGAAGAATAAGGTGTGTCTGACGCAAGTGATGGTATTTTCAATTACTTCATACGAATTTGAAGGCTGGACGTTGAATAAGAAGCCTGGTGAAGAAGTGATATGTTTGAACTGTGGTGTTGATGAAGAATATTGACTAGTACCATGGAGTGACAAGAAGACAAATTTGTCTTGGAAAAAACAAGGCCAAATTGAATCTTAGGGGCACGGCTGGCAAGGAAGACAGATGAAGGGAGTGACATTATGAGTTTCTGCATTGGACACCACAAACCCCAGAGAGGATAAGAAATGAAGAAGGTCTGAAAGTGCTTGGAAGACTTCAAGGTGCTTTGAGAATGTAGGGCACTTAGATTCTTTCTCTAGAAGAGAAGAGCATCAAACCACAGGAACCAACTACCCATATGTTTTCAGTTAAACCAGTGACTCTCTCCTTCAGACCCAGTAAGTGTCATGGCCACACTATGCTCCACAGGATAGTCTGTGGTAAACTTTTCAGAAGCAGATCACCTGTCCTTCATACTGAAGTTGTCTGGGTGGACTTAGATGTCTATATTTTCAGGCTGTCATCAAACACTGTGTGCAGCACCCAAGGAAACTGAGAAATGAGTTTATTCAAAGAAAAAGTTATCCTATCTGAAAAGAATAAGAAGGCATGCTTTGTCGCCGTCGACTTACTCCCCCTCTCCAGTTATCACCGGTGGGGAGATGGGGAACATTAGATGGGCATTTTGATGGCTTTCATTATTTAGATGATGGGAATGGCAGGAGACAAAAAGGCTTGGTGCAGGATGATAAAGAAGCTAAGCTTGTGAAGTTTCTCCCACTGTCCGACCGAAAGGCCCAAGTGTCCGCAGCAGGCCCCGGGGAGGACATTTTCCTGAGGAATGCCCCAAACCCACCAGGGTGATACTGACTGCCAGCTCCCACCTTTCCATTTCTAATAAGTTTCTGGCTTGCTGTGATTTGGGGCCCAGCCTTTCAATTATTCAAGAATTGGAAAGTCTTTGTTGCCTGGTGCAGGATTTACTTTTATTCAACCAGACAAAACTCTGGTAGATGAGACTCAACACCCAGGGCAGTCAGGCCTCCCAGTGTATACACATTGCTGAGAACGGGGTTGTTTCTCTGGCAAGGATGCCATTCAAACAGCGTATCAAGCGGATGAAAGGAGGGCGAAAAGGGTAAATAGGGAGGAACAGGGCAGATTCTGATTATGACCTTCTATTTGTAGAGCATGCTGCAAAACCAGGAACTTTGAGCTGGTTCAGGGTTGGGGTGGCTGATTTTGCAGAGAAAACAGCCCCAGGTTGGGGTCCAGCAAGACTCCTCTGCTCACTTGCTGTCTGTCTTTTATGTGTTCACTTTTCCATCTGAGCTTTAGCCACTTCAATTGTGAAATAAAGAAAGAGACTTAGATGATCTCTAAGGTTTCTTGCTTCTCTGTCTCCCGATTTCAGGGCTGTCTGTCCACATTGGGCACCAGTCATCAGGACACCTTTGACTTAAGGTGACACTACACTTGTCCTCCACCGCTAGTCTGTCCCTCTGTGCTGAGATGATGGAAGCAATGCCGCTGGTACTTCAAATACCAGCAGAGTAAGTTTCATCAGAGCTTCCAGACAAAGAACAGATTGGGAATAAGAACTAGACTGCCTTCTTTTGAGGCACTAGCCACTGAAGTCCTTATAAGATTTCATAAGGATTGTGCTGGGATATGAATGCCTCAGGTTAGAAGGCACTCAAAATATGATTGCAGGAAGCTGCCTCCTCAAAAGAGTGGTGACCTTACTGATATGAATGGAGTAAGGATTTCAGAACCTTTGCTTACTAAAGGGGCACACCCCACAATAAGAAGCCGGAGAAGCAAACATTCTTTAATAACTGAGTGCTCAGTATATAAAATATGAATCTAGGGAAATTGAGAGATGTCTAAACAACAGAATGCACAAAGATCAACATATTTGGCATTGAGTGAGCTGAAGTGTCCTGGTATTGGTGTTTTAGACTCCAGAAATCATTTTAAATAAAATAAATATTGAATTTGAATAAAATATTTGAATAAAATATTTATTGAATAAAATTTGAATAAAATATTTAGGAATACGTCTTACAAGGTTTATTCTGCCTGGAATGACAAATTAAAGAGGTATAGCATTATATTAACCAAACTTTATTGTGAAGTATAATGTTGTCTTAAAAAAGGTACTATATATAGGCAGTCAAGGAAGCACAGTTCATACAATAATTCTTCAAATTTATGTACCAATCACTAATGGTAATGATGAACATATTGAAGAATTCTACCAAGTTCCTCAATCTGAAATTGATCAAACATGCAAACAAGATATATTGATAAGTGTTAGAGATTGGAATATTTGAGTTTCAAACAAAGAAGAATGATCAGTTGCAAAATATGGCCGATGTTATATAAATAGATATATATTAAATAACAATGTATTATTGAAATAAATATATCATAAATGACTATGTATATTACTTAATATAGTTCTGGAAGTTTTATCTAGAGCCATAAGACATCCAAAAGAAGCTAAAGGTTTCCACACAGGCACAGAAGAAATAAAAACCTCTTTAACTTCATGTTACATAATCCTATATATAAACCCCTAGAAATTCAATTAAACAATTGTTTGAACTAATTGAAAATTTGGCAGCATAGCAACATATCCGATCAATATCCAGAAATCAGTTAGATTTTTTAATATTAAGGATGATACTAAAAAATATATCAAAAGAACAATACCATTAACAATAACCACACAAAAGATAAAACATTTAGGAATACGTCTTTCCAGGGAAACAGAAGACTTCCCCCCCCACAAAAAACAAACAAACAAAATGCTACTTCAAGAAGATGAAAGCAATCTACATAAATGGAATAAGTTACCATATTTCTGGATTGGCAGATTAGATATTGTGAAAATATCAGTATTACCAAAAATCCTTTTAAAAAGGAATGCCATTCAGATCCAAATCCCACCACAATTTCTCAAAGAAATGAAAATACTAATTACTAACTTTATGTGAAATGTATAAAGAGAACACTATTAAATATAAGCACAAAGAGGGAAGCTTTTCACTCCCGGACCTAGAAACCCACTCTCGAGCCTGGTAATAATAGTTCTGTAGTAATAACAGCCTGGTACGGGCACAGTGAAAGAAATGAAGACCAGTGAGTTAGAATAGAGGAGTCAGAAGTCCAACCAAGTACCTATACACACCTGATTTTTGATAAAGAACTAAAACACATTAAATGGTGCTGGAAAAAACTGGATCTTCACCTGCAAAAGAATGAAACAAGACCCACACCATATACAAAATCAAACTCAAGCGGGCTCTTAATGACTGTTGGCTCCAAATGACTGACCTCACATTTAACAGCCCAAGGTACAACCCACTAAGCCAGTGGTTCTCATCTTTCTTAATGCCGCGGCTACCTTTAGGTACAGTTCCTGTTGTTGAGGAGACCCTTCAATCATAAAATTATTTTTGTTGCTACTTCGTCTTTGTAATTTTGCAACTGTTAGGAATTGGACACAGCTGTGAAAGAGTCATTCTACCCCATAGGGGTCACTACCCACAGGTTGAGTACTAAGCTATCTGGGCTATCAACCAGAACAACAATTTATATAGTTATGTTGTTTAGAAGTCAGCTATCATATGATTCAGCTAGTTCAATCCTGTCTTCTTGTGGAAGACGCTACTGCCACCCACTTCCCAGCCATCAACCCTTCCTTCTCCATTAATCCACTATATCAAACCCACTGAGTGAATTTTGACTACTGTCGACCTTGTAGAATAGACAGTGTTACCCCCATAGGATTTCCTGTGCTATAAATATTTAAGGAAGCACACTGCTGCATCTTTCTTCGAAGGGCGTTGTTTGTGGGTTCCACATGTGGACCATGCTGTTAGCATCTGAGAGGTTTTCACTACTTTCCACTCAGGCCCCACTCTCTGCCAGTAGAATCCCAGCGTTGCGCTCAGATCGCATTTGACAGTCTCTTGTTTTCAGGATGGCAGATCCCTGTCCCAGGCACAGCTAAAATATTATGATAGGTCTAAAAGCTCTTCTTTGTCATCCCACTCTTATCACTCAGCTATTCTCTTTAACAGCTTCTCTTTCTTCTGGAAGTGGTTTTATGACTCAGTCTGACCACTGCAAGGAAGTGAGAAGTCTCCTGGGAGGCAGCTGGTGGGATCTTCTTTGCTGAAAAAGGCATAATAAACCTATGACAACTTGTCATCAGGAACTGTTGCCAGCCTCTTAGGATAATGGGAGAAAGGACAAAAAGATGTCTAGACAAGCGACATTAGAACAAGAGATAGCTCTTTCTGTTGTGAAATCAATGTCTTCTTTTACGTGGAAACCAAAAATCTCATCTCCTGTATTATTCTTGATGGCACTCAAAGAATGGTGCCGATACAGCTCCTTCCCACATCTCTGGGCTTCATTTTAAAACTGCTCAGGTATTCCTTCCCCTTCTCTGTTTTAACAATACAGCAAGAAGACTTTGCATCACCTATTTTTTTTT
>PVJH01007461.1:50009-92853 GCA_004026705.1 Nesogale talazaci | reverse complement strand
TGATGTGAAGGCAGTACACAGGACATTCAGCCTTCCTCAGTGTTGATGTGCTTCATAGTTCACATGCACTGTTGGCAATCCCTACGTGATCATCATTTAGCCAGGCAATAGGAGGCTCAGGAGTCCAGGGTAGGGGTGGGGGAGGCACAGATGGTGAGGCATCTGATCGCCCCATCAAAAGATTGGCAGTTTTTTTTTTTGGGGGGGGGCATCACTGCCCTCTGGTGGTGGGAGTAGGAGGCCCAGCCTTGCTGTTGCATTTGAACCTCCAACCCAGTGGGCCGCAGTCCCGCGCACAAGCACTACGCCACCAAAGATTGGCAGTTTTACCACTGCCCCACAGAAGAAGGGGCTTGGCAATCTGCTTCCCAAGATCATAGCCTTGAAAACTCTATGAAGCAGCAATACTCTGCACAAGTCACAGTCCGCTCCACACCAACCGGCAGCAACAAGTCAGGAGGCCAAGAAGAGGTCTTCTGTTTTGTCCTGTGGGGTCCGTGCTGACCCAGCGACAAACTCAAACTGCCCCAAAGGGTGCCCACGGTGGTAAGCTTTTCAGGAGATCAGTAGGTCTGTGCTCATGGGGAGCCACTGGAGGCTTGGAATTGCTGACCTTTCCGTTAGCAGCCGAGCCCTGAACCACGTCAGGGGTCCTTTAGAGAGGTTGTTTTAAGACTGTAGTGCAATGTGAATTATTTAATATGGCCCTCCTACCCATCAGCTTTCTTACTCCCACCAAACGTTTTGCTAACGGGTCTGGCAGGAAGTGCAGAAAGGAGGCAGGGAGGTATTGATTAGATGATATGATTTAGCTGTGAGTGACTAACAGGTCTAATTGTTTTTGTGGTTTTAAGAAAAAGTTTTATTGGCATATAATGTACATATAATATACATGGCTTATGTATATTAAAAAACTGTGCAATCATCACTACAATCAATTTTGGAACATTTTCTTCATTCTTATATCACCACCACCACCACCACCATCATCATCCTTTGCCTCCCCGGCCATCTGCCTCTCCTGCCATAACCCTAAAGAATTATTTAGTCACTGTCTCAACAGGTCTACTTGTGATGGCCATCCTGCTGGGTATGAAAGCAACCATCTCAGAAGCACGCGGGAAGGGCCAGGACCTTGAGATCCTGTGCACTGAACCTCTCTGATCCAGGAGGCAGTTCCGAGGGCAGAGGAGGTGGCGGCAGCAGAACCAGGAGCCAGAGCATGAGGCAGAGCGGGGGACTCCTCAGGCCACAGAGCAAGTAAAGCAGCGTGCTCTGGAATTGGAGGCTGACTTAAAGTGGGCTGTTACCAACCCTAAAGGTCCCTGAGTGCATTGGAGGAGTAATCTAACACCAGTGCTGGGGGCAGGCAAGGGGGAGTGGCTGTCTTCAGGGTCTGTGTAGTGTAGTGGTTGTGTGCGGGACTACGGCCCACTGGGTTGGCGGTTCAAATTCAGCAGCAGCTCTCCAGGAGCAAGGCTGGGCCTCCTACTCCCACCAGAGGGCAGTGACGCAAAAAAAAAAAAAAAAAAAAAAAGCTGCCAGCTAGTCAACCATCAGCCATGTACTAGTACGAGGGAACTTTAAGGCAATTATGGGAGGATATTGTGGGGAACAATATTGATTATGAGGATGTGATTAGCAACTCCAACTCACAAGGGTAAAGGCCTATCTCCACCCCAGAAACCCTGCCTACCAGGCTTCTTAGTATATGAAAATAAAGGATTCATCTGTATACACTCTCTTCCTGTTTCGCTTCTCACAAACCTCTTAAAGCAGTGGTTCTCAACCTGTGGGTCATGACCCCTTTGGGGGTTGAATGACCCTTTCATAGGGGTCACCTAGGATAAAGTGACCAGATTTTAACATTGGTAAAGTGGGACACCATTGACCAGGGGGTGGGGAGGGTAATATTGGTATATTCCCTTCCCGTTCTCCTGGTGTTCCCTAGCTTGTGCATTCTTCCCCAAAATCGGGACTTTTTAAAAATGCCATGGGATGCAGGAAAAATTGTTTAAAAAGGGGGCTGCCCCGGCAATAGCAGGACATCTGGTCACTTCAACCTAGGACCATAGGAAAACACATTTCCGATGGTCTTGGGAACCGAGACACTGCTGGTGTGAAGACTTTTACCCATGCTTCAAGACATAATTTCATTAATTTGTCATTAGAAAGAAATATTTCACAATATATAATGAAATAGTTTTTGTGATTCATCACTATGCTTTAATTATATTCTATTTATAACAATGAAAATACATCCTGCACATCAGATATCCACTTTACGATTCATAACAGTAGCAAACTTACAGTTATGAAGTAGCAGCGAAAATTTTATGGTAGGGGGTCACCATGAGGAATTGTATTAAAGGGTCCCAGTATTAGGAAGGTGGAGAACCATTGTCTTAAAATATATTGGTCTTTTCTTCCCAGGAGATTGTAAATTCCTGGAGTGAGGGCTGGGCTCTGGATGGTAGAGTGGGGTGGGGGTGTGGTGTCAGCTCATGATTAATGTGGGCGGACTCACATCTCCATCCCAACCCCTGCCTGTTTGCTTCTAGTCAGGTAGGTAGATACAATGGTTTAAATTTGTGTCGCCCAGATGACAACTAGTAATTCTAAGAAGGCCCACAGTTGAGAACTTGGCTATTAGTTGAAAGGTTGACAGCTCTAACCCATGCAGAGGCTGGCCATTGCCTTCTGAAAGGCCATAGCTTATTCTGCATACCTGGGGTTGCAGAGTTGGAATCAACTCAACAGCAACTTTCACCAACCAATTTAGAGTTGGTAGTTCGAATCTACCCGCTGCACTGCAGATCACTGGTGGCTTGCTTCTATAAAGATTACAGCCAAAAAAACCCAATGGAGCACTTCAACTCTAACTCATGTCACTCGTGAGGGTGGCCATGAGTCAGGATGAACTTGATGGCAATGGGTAATAGTAGTAATTGCCAGCTCCCTTATCCATCATCTTCTCTCCCTTTTTTTGTTTGTTTGTTTTCTCCCTTTCTTTTTGCTTCTTTGTACCCTTTTCCCTTCTCCTAGGACCTAGCAAAGTACAACACTGAAAGATGCCAGAATCCTGGGGGTTCAGATTTCTCTATGTTGGCTGCTCTCTTCCAGCTGCCCGTCACTCTGTCCTCTGCCAGCCTGAGCTTGTGCCTTCCATTCTTTGCACCTGGCTCTCCAGCCAACTGGCAGCCTCAGATCTCTTGAGCCTCTGAGCCTTTGCAGAAACCGTTCCCTTTTCCTGAAACACTATGCCCATTCCATACATGTTAGCTGGCAAGTTCCTAGTCTCAATCAAGTCTCCAGTCATATGTCATTTCCGACAGGAAGTCTCGCCTGCTGTTTTTCCTACCCCCACCCGAACCCCTGTGGCTAAGCAACATCTTGCACTTCCTCTTCTAGCACTTATCACTTTGTGTTGCAGTTGTCTGTTTTCTTGTCCCTTTCTCTTATCTCTGTGAATGAGACCAAGTGGTGTTATCTGGTATCCCAACCACCTAGTTCATCAGTAATATTTTTTAAAACATATGCTTTGACCCAGACTTCTTTAAGTGGGGGCAGACATCTAACACTTATGTGGTTTTAAGCCATCGTGTTTCAGACCTTGATCATCAGATGGATTCTGCAATTTGTCAGTCTTAAGGAAATGGATGTTTACTGAGGGTCTACAGCATGCTGAACACCAAACCAGGCCCTTTACAATGTGAGATCATTTTCCCAATTAAGAAGCTTAAAGGCCCTGATGTAGGTAGTGTTGTGACTGGTACTCAGGGGCTTTGATGCCCAACCTGACGTACACTAGGCCGAGAGAACGAGTGTTAGCACATGGTTTCCTTCCTTCTTGATAACAGGAAAGAGGTGGTCATAGATGAAGGCCTTTGGGGTTCTGGGCTTCCAGCCGATGACTGTCAGTACCTGGCAGGTGATGGGAGCCCAGCCAGGATCCTCAAAGGGACAAATGGCTGAAGAGGAGACAGAAAAGGCTCACTGGCAGGCTAGAGGGTATGCATTTCTCTCTAGGCATGCTTTGTCCACACATTTCCTTTGTGTGTCTATCCACAAAATTGGCCACTGGACAGCTGGCATCAGAACGAGCCAAAGTGGGTCCTTGTGATTTCTACTGAGACCCCCTGACAGAAAAGCACAGGCAGGTTCAACTCTAAGGGGAGCTGAGAAGTGTCTCGCGGTGAACCAAGCAGGAAAAAGGGAACCCATCATAGGGGGAATGCTTCACGGGGTCCATCGCAGGATGCAAGGATGACCTTTGTTCTGCCTGAGTCATTCAGTGGCTGTGAACTTGTCACAAGACCACTGAGTGCTCACTCTGTTGATATTAGGCCCCAGTTCTCTGATTTTATTCAGAGGCCCAGAGGGAGAAAAAGCCACTTGGCCACTATCAAAAAATGAGTTGTTTGAGTCATAGTCACACTCCTGTGTTTACCTGTCAGAGTTTTATCTGTAATATACATCATCACTCTTTAAAAGTGAGTGATGTCGGATGGAGTAGAAAGGGGGAACTGATTATAAGGATCTACATATAACTTCTTCCCTGAGGTTTGGTCAATGGGGAAGTGAGCAAGGGAGACATCAGACAGCACTCAACAAGACAAAATTACAATAGTTTATAAATTATCAAGGGTCCATGAGGAAGAGGAGAGTGGGGAGGGGGGGTGGGAAAAGGAGGAGCCAATACCAGAGGCTTGAGTGGAAAGAGAATGTTTTGAGAATGTGATGGTGCAAAGATATAAATGTGCTTTGCATACAATGGATGTATGGATGGACTGTGCTAAGAGTTGTATGAGCCCCCAATAAAATGATTTTAAAAAATAAAATAAAACAACAAAAGTGTGTGATGTGCACATTTTTACAAAAGAGATAAAAAATGTGAAGATGTAATCATTATTTAAAATGGTACTGCATAGGGCTCTTGGATCATTCAGAAGGTTCTCGTGTGTCCTAGGGGCTCTTTCTCAGCCACCTTGACATCATATTGAAAACACACTCCGATGACTGTGAGGATGAAGGGGGAATACCTAACCTTCTTTGATGAGGGACCAGTTGCTCATCATGGAACTTAGTGCAATCATCACTACCTGCAGAAGATGCTAACACAGGCAGCCCTCTGTTGATGAACAAGTTCCGTTCTTAACTGTGTCTATATGAATGTGTAGGTCACCCAGAACAGGTGCATATTTCGTCTGAATTTATCGCAAGGAAATGCTGGAAGCTTTTCCCACAAGACTTTGCTGCAGGTAGGTCTTGTTGGCTCAATTGGTTCCAAATTAGATTTGCATTAAACGAAAGGGCAAGGGCTGAGCCCTGGTGGTGTAAGTGGTTGAGTGCGGAACTGCAGCTCGCGGGCTTGGCGGTTCAAATCCAACGGCGGCTGGGGAGCGCCCAGGACCACCAGAGGCAGTGATGCCCACCAAAAACACAAAACAAAACAAACAAACGAGAGGGCAAAAGGAGCTCTCTCTGGAGTCCTGATAGTGTGGGCAGTCAGTTAAGTAGTAGGTGGCCGCTAACTGAAAGACTGGCTGAACAAATGCACCAGCAACTCTGCAGAAGGCAAGGCTGTGTGCTTGTGTCAAGATTTACAATCTCAGAAACTCCACGCAAGTGTTGCAGTGCGAGTCGGCTCCCAGGCAAGGTGCGAGAGGAATTGTCTGTACGTACCTCCCAGCTCTGCTGTGGGGATCAAAGAGAGAATGAAGAACACGTGACAAAGTAGTTGGCACCTTAAATATAACTTTCTGTTTTAATGCAGTTGAGATCCCTCCTCTGAATCACCAGGGGATCATTGCATTTAATTGTGAATATCATCATATCATCCGTCTCAGAGGGACTATTTGCAACAACATTATATATATATATATATATATATATATATATATATATATATATATAATCTGTTAATGCTGAAGTAGGAACAGAGAACTGCTTCTAAAGGGAAAACCAAAACCAGACCAGACTCACTGCCGTTAGGTTAACTCTGACTCAGAGTCAGCCTGCAAGACAGGCTGTAGAACTGCACCTGTGCATTTTGGAGACTGTAATTCTTTATGGATTTCAAAAGCCTCATCCTTTTCCCATCTCTTTAGCTTAAAATGACCAGATTTTAAGCGGGCCACCATTGACCAGGGGGAGGGGGTGGTGGTTCTTGATTAAAAATTTGGTCTATATGGAGCAACAAAAATTTTCATAGAATGCAAAAAATAGTATTGTAATATATTTATTTTCATTTTAAAATGCTGTGGGGCATTGTCAAATTGTTAAAAAGCAGGACATCTGGTCACGGACAAGCTCCAGAAAGGGGGAAAGGGAGAGCTTAGAAACCTGTGTGTGGGGCTGAGCCCCGGTGGCGCAGTGGTTGTGCTAGGGACTGTGGCCCACTGGGATGGAGATTCAATTCTAGCAGCGTTCTCCACAGGAGCAAAGGCTGGGCCTCCTACTCCCACCACCAGAGGGGCAGTGATGCCCCCCCCCCCCAAAAAAAAAAAAGAAACCTGTGTGGGGGAGGGAGGAAGGTGTCCTTAAGGAAGTTATGGGCACTGCTGTTGTAGGGGAGGAAGAGCGGGCCAGATAGAAGGAAAAGAGATAGGGGCAGACTTAAGTGTGGGGTAGCACTTCTTCTAAAACCCAAGAACTAGTTATAATTTGCTTTAACGATTAAAAAAAGCGTGTGGGTGGGGTGGGGTGGGTGTGCCGCCACGGGTGGGTTCTGTGACCAGAAGGTCATAGGTGACTGTGATGACGCATGGGTGCCAGGCAAAACCCAAACCAGATTAGTACCATCGACTGGATTCCGACTCTAACCACAGTGGTCACGGGAGAACTGCCTTGTGGGTTTCTGAGACAGCAACTTTTTTTTTTTTTTTTAGGCATCACTGCCCTCAGGTGGTGGGAGTAGGAGGTCCAGCCTTTGCTCCTGGGAGCCGGAATTGAACCTCCATCCCAGTGGGCCGCAGTCCCGCGCACAACAACTACGCCACCGGGGCTCTGCCTGAGACGGCAACTTTTTATGGGAACAGAAACCTTTGTCTTTCTCCCGAGGAATGGCTGGTAGTTTCAAACTGCCGACCTTGGGGCTGGCAGCCCAATGTGTAGCCACCATGCTACCAGGGCTACACCTGCTGGTGTGGCAGGTAAGGCTATTTTATCCTGCTGGAGATGGACTGCTACTGAGGAATTTTAAGAAAGGGGATGAGCAGAAAAAAATGGGGGCGAATGCCAGCATTCCTGGATGGGAAAGAGGTTGGGTGGATGAAGTCGATCCCACCCATTCATTTTTTAAGTCATTCAACAAATCATTCCTCCTCAGGCTGGATTCCAGGGTCTCTGCTCTCATGGAGGAGGCTGACAGTTAAACAAGTGAATCGGCAGGGAGATCCACGCACGGAAGTCCCTGAGTGACCAATTCCCCCATTCCTTCGCCTCCTGCCAACACTTCTGTGTACTTACCAAGCCTCCTCTCCATCTAATTTTGTTTTCTGAAAAAGGTTTTGCTCCTAGGAAAATGTCTGCAGAAACTCTCTAGGTGTTTCCATTGTCTGTGTGGGGTAGCGAGTGCACCGTGCCTCACCCCCAGGCCCTGGCCAGTTTTGTTAAAAGACCACTGATTTTGTCAGAATTGTCAAGTTGAAGGCCTAGGGACCTCTCTAGATTCATGATCCACAGGGTCAAGGTTCTTCTCATTGCCCACCCCCTCAGATGCACACATTTTTGTATTTAGATGCAGAAATCATGATAGAAATAGTGAAGTGGGAAAAATAAAAGAAAAAAGAAATAGTGAAGTTGGAAGGAAAGTTGTGCATTGTTGACTGCCCTTAGCATTATGCCTTTTTAAGAGCTTTGTATGGGGTCAGATTGACAGCAGCCACTTGGACAGTTGGAAAAGAAACTTGGGGGTGGGGGTGAGGCAGTCTATGCTAATAGAGAACAATTCACCACTGGGAAAGGAGGGGGGACAGTGGTTGTACCCAACTTGGAAGAATTCAGTTTATATGCAGAAAAAGTTGGACTGGTATACACTCTGCGGTGTACATTTTGAACAACCACAAAATAATAATTATTTTCATTGTGAATTCTTCCCTTGGCTTGTGAGAAGTTCAAAGTTTTGAACACATGTCCCCTGTGTGTAGGTTTTATTTAGAGAGCAGAGTCACTGCCCACCATGCCGTGTTCCTCTGGTGAGCAGGATTCGGGTGCGTCACCCTGGGGCACTGCGAAGTTCCAGCTTCTCCGAGCCAAAGGGCTGCAGGCCAAGAAGGAGACAGCGAACACTGGATTAAATGCAGCTGAAGAAACTCAGGACTGAAAAAGCAAGTTTCCCAGCATGCCTTGTGGTCTTCCTCCATGTGACACACTCACGGCAGCTTCTTTTCTTGTTTTAAGTAAGGAAAACTTTCCAAGACACGGGAAAATCCTCTGTGTCTTAGGGAAATCTAGCAAAAGCCCTAGGAAACCTCTTGGGTTTTTCCCAGTTCCCTGACAGTGATATTTTGCTAAAGGACTCTTGCAGTTGGGGAATTAAAAACCAGTGCACTTGATTAGAGGGGGTCTCAGTCTAGCTGGGAAAAAGGCCCTGTCAAAATGAAAACAAAAACCAGCTTATGATCGTGGTGATGATTGTACAACTCTTTCTTTTTTGATTGTACAACTCTTTTAGATGTGATTGAACCATTGAATTGTATGATATGTAAATTCTATGCCAATAAAGCTGTTGGGGAAAAAAAATCAACATTTTATACCTTACATTTCTGGTTCTATTAAATAATAAGTTCAGAGGTGACAGGAAATCAAAGATCCTCATCCATACAGAGCAGCACATGTTACTTACCCTCGAAGCTCATGAACATGGTAGATACTGCACTTGGCCACTCATCCTTTCTTCCATGTGTTGAACAACTATTGGTTTGTCACCCTCATATTCTATCTGGAAAGATCAGGACAGCAGATACACTTGTTTGCTACCTTTATGAACCTCCCAGTGGAAGACAAGCACTCAACAAAAGTTGTTAGATGTCTTTGAGTTGGCCCCAACTCACAGAGACCCCACGCACAACAGAATGAAACACCGTCTGGGTTCATACCAGCCTCACACCTGCTCTTATGTTTGAGCCCATTGTTACAGCCACTCGGTTAATTCATCTTGTCAAGGGTTTTCCTCTCTAGCTTTGCCCCTCTACCAACCATGATGTCTTTCCTGGCAACATGTCCAAAGTTCGTGAGACAAGGTTCTGCTCTCCATGCTTCTAAGGAGCCTGTTGGCTGTCCTTCTTCCAAGACAGATTTGTCTGTTCTTTTGGGAGACCTTGGGCTCACTGTCATCAAGTTGATGTCGCCTCACAGAGACTTTACAGGGCAGAGTAGATTCCTTGGGGGAGTAGAAGGCCTCATCTTTCTCCCTCAGAGCGGCTGGTGGTTTAAAACTTTCAGTATTCTTCACCAGGATCATAATTCAATGCATCAGTTCTTCTTCAGTCTTTCTTATTCCATATCTATTCATTCAAGAAATAATAAAATACAAAGATTATTTTTTTAAAAACTTGTGCTCTACAGACCAGGAATTAAGCTGGGGTGGGTGGGGGTAGGGGGAGCAAAGTCAGGAAAAGCCACTCTATCAGAATAAGGTTTAAGATTAGTTCTAGAGGATAAGGCAATGGGTGAAGTGATGATATGATCCACGAATTGAGTTTTGACAATTTCAGGGTGACAAATGCCATGGACCAGCATGGGTCAGGGCATGCCCGTGGCCAGTGGAGGGGGTCTGGATACTAAATGGAGAAGGTGCTGAGAAGAGGATCATTGAGAAAGTCTGGTCCAACCCAGGTTTTACAAAAGTATTTGATTTGATAGGAGGAGAGGTGTGGAAGAATTTGATCCACAGTCGAATATTATCTTTCCACTTCAAATACCACCATCCACCACAACCTCCTGTAACTTACTGACCATCTACTATGGGTAGGGAATTCTCACATCTTTCTTGTGAGGTCGGAAAAAGTCTAAAGGCACTTGCTACTCCAGGCTTCCAAGCAGCAGCTTGGAATATGTGAATATGAGGGGGTACCAAAAAACAAAAACAAAAAAACCCACTGGAAAAAAGCTCCGCTGGGTTGAACTGAAATGCATTCTCTTTCACATGCACCCCCCAGGCCAGCATCAAACAACTCAAATGCAACCAGTGGTGTCATCTGGGAAGGTCCTCTCTGGTCATAGTGAAGTATTTTTTGTGAAAGCAGTTTTGCTTGAACCTTAGTTTTTGTGGTGGCCGATATAAGAGAACAGCTTGTGGTTGTGAAATTTTGTTTCCCGTTTCAGGAAAAATGCCTCAGAAAGTGTTGTGATGTTGAACACAGCTTATGGGGAAAACAAGGGCAGCGCTATGGGGAAAACTCAAGTATACAAGTGGTTTTCTCATTTCAAAAAGATATCATGTCCATTGATGACAAATTTTGTTCTGTCAATGTCCCGAACAAATGAAAATGCGGACTCATAGTGCATTTGGAGTTTGTTGCACCAGGTTAGACTGTTCATCGAGTTTTCTGTGTAGAGGTTCTGAAAAGATAGTCTAACTATGTGACAAAAAAAGGCCTTGTTTGTGGCAGAAGGGGGACTGGTTTTGCCATCACAACAATGCACACATCTACCTCAGTGTGCCAGTTTTTGACAAAAAACAGCATGCCTCCCTCGCCCCATGTACCTTACTCACCTGACCTCACTCGATGTGACTTCTTTTTGTTTCTGAGAATGAAGAGGAACATGAAAGGGCAGTGATTGGACGATGTAGGTGAAGAAAAAAATGAGGGAGATGCTGTCAGCCATCCAAATAGATGAGTTTAAAAAAATATTTCCAAGAATGGAGTCACAGATTTGACAAATGTATTAAGTATAATAGAGAGTACTTTGAAGGTGGTAAGGTTATTATTATTATTATTAAAAGATTTTACTGGGGGCTCTTCTAACAATCCAAACATCAATTGTATCAAGCCATTTGTACATATGTTGTCATTATTTTCTAAACATTTACTTTCTTTGTTTTTTGGGGGGGACATCACTGCCTCTGGTGATCGTGGGAGCTACCCAGTGCTGCTCCTGAGAGCAGCCGCTGGATTTGAACCACAAGCCTGCGGGCCACACTCAACCACTTACACCACCGGGGCTCAGCCCCAAACATTTACTTTCTATTTGCACCCTTGGAATCAGCTTTCTTCCCCTCCCTTTCCCTTCCGACCCTCATGACCTCTTGATAAATTATGAATTACTATTATTTTCATATCTCACACTGACCACTGTGTCTCTCTTCCCGAAAGCTTTTTGTTTGTTCCCCTGGTGGGGACAGGTGTGTGGTTATGCACTGGTCATTGCAATAAGTTCCCTGATAAGGCTGTTTAGTACAAAAAAAACCCCAATTAAATACATATCTTTGAAAAAAATTCCATTTGGGGGGGAGGGTACCCCCTCCTATATGCTTGCCTGGCTTCCAAGGCAGGCTCATGTCACGTAGTCCCTTACAGCCGGAAAATCTGAGGACTTTTCCAAGCCATCAAAACTTGGAAAACAACCAAAACAACCCACTGCCAAAGAATGGAAGCGTAAAGCCCAGAGTGGAGGTCCTTAGACAGAGGAATACCAAGCCATGGGAAAGGGGGCGGGGGAGGTTGAAAGGGAGAGAAGAATAGACAGATGACTTCTCTGGGTTCCAGACTGCACCCTCAGGAGGTGCTGTGTTGTAACCACTACCCAGCTTGGCCTGGTTAATCATTTCCTGACCTTCCTTCCTCCTGCTTGGGCTTGCCGGCCCAAAGGGCTTCTTAATTTCAGACTCCTCCCTCCTGGCCCAGCTGTTTTTTCTGCAGGTTTTACAAGAAGCCCCGATTCTGAGGCTTTGTTATGCCTCCCCCTCCCCACCTCTCCCTCAAGGTTGCGCCCAAGAGAGATCTTTAGGTGGTTAAAGGACCCATTGAGGATTGACCTGGCCCCCCACCCCGACCACTTTCTAAAAAGGGGTCAGAAAAAAAAAAAAGAGGTCAGGCCTCAGAGACCCAACCTTGGGGTTGATAAGGCATCAACAGTCAGACTGGGCTTTCCCAGCGGTAGCAAGGCGCTGAGCATTGCAAGGTTCAGGTGAAGTGTTGTATGTAAAGTGGCAGGCTGATAGCTAGTGGGTGTTTTAACAAATGTTACAGCACTTCAGTTTGGTATCTCTTGGGAGTGGTGTGCTCTTCCTGTTCAGCAAACCAGGCTAGATTTATCTCACTTAAGCAATGGATGAGGAATTAACAGTCCGACGAGCCTCGAATGTTGCAGATTGCGTCAGAGGCAGGATTTGGGCTTGGCCACTCATCACCCAGATGGCGACGAAAAGCCACGTGTGAGAACCCAGCACTGGGCCTGGTCGCACCTGCCGCAGAAGGACGAGCACTAAGTGAGCCTGCTGGCCGCTCAGGGCCAGGTTCCTAACCTCTCTGAACTTGTTTCTTGTGTGAAATGACGAGCACTAAGTGAGCCTGCTGGCCGCTCAGGGCCAGCTTCCTAACCTCTCTGAACTTGTTTCTTCTTGTGTGAAATGGGGGCGAAAGCGCTTGTCTGCCCGAGGGGTGATGGTTTTTTTTTTTTTGCACTTTCCTTTCTCTGGCCGGACTTTCCATTACAAAGCCTCGCTATCCTCAGACCACCACACACCACACAGGTTGTCTTTTTTGCATGGGAGTGCTCTCCTGACTGCCGCAAACGCCGCGTACTGTAACGACATGCCCGGCCTCCGCGCCCCATCCTCCCGGGGCCCGTGGAGTTGGAAAAGTCACAGCCGACAGCAGGCCGAAAGCGGGCTGCCAGCCTGCTCACGCCGGGACGGGCTCTGCAGGGGTGTACGAGGGCGGGGCCGAGCCTCGGGGGCGGGGCC
This sequence comes from Nesogale talazaci, assembly GCA_004026705.1. Lineage (NCBI taxonomy): Eukaryota > Metazoa > Chordata > Mammalia > Afrosoricida > Tenrecidae > Nesogale > Nesogale talazaci. Next base: position 79,940 of record PVJH01007461.1, on the reverse strand, counting down.
ATCCTGGGAAGGCGGAAGGCCCCAACCTAAGGGTGGCGGCAGAACCCGGTCTTAGGATTTTCACGCTCTCCGGAGCGGGACGTCGGAACACGGCCGGCAGGAAAACCCGGCGCCCGGAAATCCTTGCTTTCTTTGACGCAAGGGCTCGGGACGCAGCCGCCGTCGGCGGAGCGCAGGGTGAGGAGAAACCCCAGACGGAGCCTCCGGAGTCCCTCCGCCCCCACCTCGCCTCGTCCCGGAGCCTCGGTCCTCCCTGCCGCCCTCCTCGTGGCCATGGAGTGTCCGCACCTCAGTTCCAGCGTCTGCATCGCCCCGGACTCAGCCAAGTTCCCCAACGGCTCCCCGTCGTCCTGGTGCTGCAGCGGTGAGTGAGGCTCCGAGCCGGCGCGGCCGCGCACCCGAGGCCCCGGCTCCGCCGGGCCTGCCGTCTAGTGACCGCGGGTGGCCGGCGCGCGGGCTCCGAGGGGGGCGAGGGCCAGCCGGGCTCGGCGGGTTAGCCCAGGGCTCCGTGGGAAGGCGGGCGGGAGCAGCGGGTGGAGCGGCGGCGGCTTCTTTGTTTCCCGCGGCCCGACGGCCCGGCCGGGGAGGAGAGGCGCGAGGGCAGGAGCTCGCGGGGCCTGTGGCGCAGGAGGGGCGTCGCGGGTGGGGCGCTCCGGTCGGCGGCTCGGCCCCGGCCCGGGGGGCTGTGCCCACGGTGTCGCGGGGCGGGGGGGGGGGGGCCGGCGCCCGCGCCGCGGCCGCACGTGTGGCTGGGCCCGCGTTGCGTCCCTTCCGAACGCGCCGAACCAGCGCAGCCCTCCGAGCGCAGCTTTGTCTGGGCGGCGGGACGCCGGGGGCTCCGTCCTGGCCCTGCCCCGCGGGCGCGGGTCCCCCGCAGCCTCCCCGGGCGGGGTCCGGGTGCGCGCCGGAAACCTCGGGCGCCCGAGGTGGGGTGGTTTCGTCAGCCGGGGAGGGTGAAGTTTGGGAACAGGCTGCGGGCTCTCCAGCGCGGGCGGCGAAGCCCGCAGCTGCGTCGAAGGAGGGGCTCCAGCTTGGCTTTCCCATCTTTTAGGTCGTCTGAAATCGGGGGGCGGGGGGTGGGGGCCGGCGAGTCTCGAGTTCACGTGCTGTGGAAGCGCGGTTCGGTTTATGTAATGGCTTCGCTGGCGTCGTTGGAGCGTTTCAACTCCTTCCACCGGTTCCTTTGGAAGCTCCAGCGCCGTCCCTCCCTCTCATTGTCTACACTCCAGCGACTTCTTAGGATCGCACCGGCCACACTGCTTTGATTACTTCCTGGTAGGGCCCCAGCGCAGCAGCTTGAGTCTTTGTTTATTAGCTTTGAAAGGATCGAATGGTGGTGGGTTGAACGTTCGTGCAAAATCTGAATTGTTGTGCATTTAAAAAAATAGTAATCTGAAGTTCATTGAAGAAATCGATAAAAAGCAGCCGCGGTAACAACAGTTTAGCCGAATGGCATTTTCTCATTGCCGCCTGGAGCTGGGACGGTGGTTGAGCGAATGCCTTGCCACTTTTGACAGGTTACTTCCTAAATGGTGATCCTCGCCTTGGAGAAAAGCAGATGGCAGCACAGAGAGAGAACGTACCCCAGGACAAGGGATTGGAATAAACTGCAATTTCCTGGAGTTCACAGAGATTTGGATGGTTTTGCTTGCCTTTGTAAAAGCCAGATCGCTTTTTCTGCATGAAGCCCTTAAAGATTAACTGGTTAATTGGTTTTCCAGTGCAGTATTGCAGGTCTTTGTGAGGATACAGACATTTGTATAAATTAGTTCTTACCTACAATTGTATCTTCTGTGAATAGTTGAATATGGAATGAACAAGGTATGTACAGTTACTTTACAAATTGCTTGGTGGTGCATTAACTATAGATGTAGCTGTGGGTGCTCGAGCTGTTACTTTTAATTTGCTTTTTTTCAAAAGGATTTTTTTTTTTTTTTTGGTGGGAGGAGATGACCAAAGTAAACACTCGGCAAGCATCTTTTGAGAGGAATGGAAAAAATTACTCCTGTTCAGTCGTAAACTCGAGGCGTACGAAGTGGACTCTTACCAACCCTCCTGGCTTCTTTATTTTTTCTTTCTTTATTTTTTTTTTTACATAAAGTCACATTCAACATAAAAATGGCTTCATTGGCCACATGCGTCTAAAAAAGGCAAAGGATTGTGCAAGTGGCTGATATCCTGTTGTGAGTCAGTCTTGCCTCCACCGGTCAGGGAATCCAAGAATACTTGATTGTGGCCAAAAGATGCAGAAAATTGAGCATCTCTTGAGCAACTTAATGAATTAAAAGGGAACATAACCAAGCGACTTGTGTGGATAACAATAGCAAACTAGTATGTTGGTCCTAGCTCAGCCAGGAGGGCATCTTTGCATCCTGCCTCTTAATATATCCTTGCCAGAGTGGTTCTCACCTCTTGGGCGGATTTATTGAGCCAATAGGACTAGTAGCTCTACTTTGTGGGTGTCCCCCCTCCCTTTATTCTCTGGGAATTGGACCCATTTCATGTGGGCCTCCCGTTTTAACCTGTTAGCATCTATTTATTGATAAAATCTAGCATGACTATATTGGGCTCATCTTGTTCTTGCCTGCCTGCCTGTTTTTGTTGTTGTTGTTTTTTAAAGAAGTGATTAGTAAATCTGTGAGCCTTTAACTCATCTTCTTAAGTGTCGTGTATTCTAGTAGTTACTCTCCAACATTCTCACGTCAAACCCCCCCCCCTTTTTTTTTTAATATGGGACCCACAGGGTAGCTAGAACACTGTTCAGGTTCTGAATAGTCCTGTGACTAGGCATTGAGTGTGATTATGTTCTTATTAAGGAAGGGATCCTTCTTTTGACAAAGGGACAATTCAAGTAACGCCCTCACCTTGTTTTCTTGGGGAGTTTGCGATTACAGCAGAGTGAGGCACCAAGCACATTGCAAAAGAGCAGCATCTTAGGTTCTTAAGAGCTGGCAATGCGATCTTGGATGAGCAGTTCTGTTTCCTCTGAATATCAGTTCATGGTGTCATCTGTTCGTTTTGTTTGGTTGTTTTTTTGTGTGTGTTTTGTTTGTTTTTTTGTGGGCATCATTGCCTCTGGTGGTCTTGGGCGCTACCCAGAGCTGCTCCTGAAAGCCGCAGCTGGATTTGAACCGCCAAGTCCCTGGGCTGCAGTCCTGCACTCAACCCCTTACGCCACCGGGGCTCAGCCCCCTCTGTTCGTTTTGTTGGTTTCACTACACACCTTGTTGTTAGGATGAGCCAGGTACCTTTTGTGGAAACTTTGCAAAAACTCTTAATACACTGTTCAAGTGGTAAGTTGTGCTATAGGCCAGGGCATTTTTTTCTAAAAAATCACTTTATTGGGAGCTCTTGCAGATATTATAACAGTCCATAATTCAATTAGACCAAGCACAGTTGTACAACTGCTGCCACCATAAGTTTCAGATCATTTTCTTTTTTATGTGACTCTTTGATATCAGCTCCCTCCCCCTTTGGTTCCCTCCCTCTCCCACCCTATCCCCCAGGAACTTTTATTATTACATATTATTATTTTTTGTCATAGCTTACACCATCCATTGTATCCGTCCACCTACAGTTCTGTTATTCATTTCCCTTGAGTGGGGTTATACAGTCATCATTGCTGTCGGTTTCCCCCTCCCACCTCTCTTCCTGTACCCTCAGGGAATCATTACTTCTGTTATTATTTCTGAAGGATTTATTATCTATCTTGGATTTCATGCTTTGAACAATCTTAATTAGACAAATAAATGTATGCAGGTCTAACAAGACTAAGGAGGTAAAACTAAGACCATAATAGGAAGAGGAAGAAATATTAAAAAAAAAAACTGGAAGAGAGTTATATGTTTCATCAGTGCGTTACCACACCCTGGGTATATCATCTCCTCTGTCTGACCCTTCTGTGAGGGACTTTCCAGTTATTTACAGATGGGCTTTGGGTCTCCACCCCTTCACATCATTTTGATTGCTTATTTTTGATCTTCTGATACCTATTCCCATGGATACCTCGTGATCACACAGGCTGGTGTGCTTCTTCCATGTGGGCTTTATTGCTTCCTTACTAGATGGCCGTTTGTTTAACTTCAAGCCTTTAAGACTCCAGATGCTCTATCTTTTAATACCTGGACATCATCAGCTTTATTCACCACATTTGTATACACATCCATTTTGTCTTCAGCTATCTTGTTGAAGAGGCATCATACATTGCCACATTATTGAAACAAACCATTCTTTTTTAAAAATCATTTTATTGGGGGCTCATACAACTCTTTGCACAATCAACAAATAAATCTAATATATGCAAACCACATTTGTACATTTGTTGCCATCATCATTCTCAAAACATGCTCTTTCTGCTTAAGCCCTTGGTATCAGCTCCTCATATTTCCCCTCCCTTCCCATTCCCCCGCCCTCATGAACCCTTGATTGTTTACAAATTATCGTTATTGCTCTCATATTTTTTTGTTTTGGTTTGGTTTTTGGGCATCACTGCCTCAGGTGGTCGTGGGCACTACCCAGTACTGCTCCTGAGAGCCACCGCTGGATTTGAACTGCCAAGCCCACGGGCTGCAGTCCTGCAGTCAACCACTTACACCACCGAGGCTCAGCCCCTACAAGTTATCATTATTCTGTCATATTGTACGCTGTCCGATGTGTCCCTTCACCTACTTTCCTGTTGTCTGTGCCCCAAGGAGGAGGTTATGTGTAGATCGCTGCAATTGGTTCCTCACCAGTATCACCACTCTCACCACTGGTCCTGAAGGGATCACCTGTCCTGGATTCCCCATGTTTCCGGCTCCTGTCCGTACCAGTGTACATCCCCTGGTCTAACTGGATTTGTAAGGTCGAATTGGAATCATGATAGTGGAAGGAGGAAGCATATAAGAATTAGCGGAAAGTTGCATATTTCATTGTTATTGCCCTGTACCTTGATTGGCTGGTCTCTTCCCCGTGACTCTTTTGTAAGGATATGTCGCTTCACCTACCGATGGGCTTTGGGTCCCCAATCTCTACTTCCCCTTATTTATAATGATATAATTTTTAGTTCTTTGGTGCCTGATACCTGATCGCTTCGACACCTCATGGTCACACAGGCTGTTGTGCTTCTTCCACGTGGGCTTTGTTGCTTCTCATCTAGATGGCCACTTGTTTACTTTCAAGCCTTTAAGACCCCAGATGTTGTATCTTTTGTTAGCCGTGCACCGTCAGCTTCACCACTGTTGCTTATGCACCATTAGTCATCAGTGATCGTGTCGGGAAGGTGAACATCATGAAATGCCAGTTCAATAGAACAAAGTGTTCTTGCATTGAGGAAGTACTTGAGCAGAGGTCCAATGCCCATCTGCTGTCTTAATACTAACCCTATAAGTATATGCATGTCCGGCTGAGCCCCGGTGGCGTAGTGGTTGTGCGCGGGACTGCGGCCCACTGGGACGGAGGTTCAATTCCAGCAGTGGGGCTGGGCCTCCTACTCCCACCACCGGAGAGCAGTGATGCCAAAAAAAAAAACAAAAACAAAAGTATATGCACGTCCATCTATTACCCCATCATCATATGTAAATATTTTCACCTATCTGCATGCCCATATTTAGACCCCACTAAATGCCCTTTACATCCCCCCCTCCCCCAGTTCTTTCCTCTATTTCCTTTTGCTTTCTTCTTCTCCTACTATCATGCTCAGCCTCCATTTGGGTTTCAGTAATTTCTTTGTTACATTACTCTTGATCAGTCCCTATCAGGCCTCTTACATCCACCTTTTCACTGATTTTGAATCACTTGTTATCCCCTTATCCCTGGGTTGGTCAACACCCATCTCCTTTCCCCCACAGCCCCATCTCCCATGTCCCCCCAGAACCATCAGTCCCTTTGTTTTCTCCTTCAGACTGTTCATCCAGCCTGTTTTATCCAGATAAGCTTTTTTTTTTTTTAAATGCGGCATCACTGCCCTGGGGGGAGTAGGAAGCCCAATCTTGCTCCTGGAGAGCTGCTGCTGGATTTGAACCGTCAATCCTGTGGGCTGCAGTCCTGCACACAACCACTATGCCACCAGGGCCCAGTCTCCCAGATAAACTTTCAGAGATATTAATATGTAAAAAAAGCAATAACAGGACATCGTAAGATGAAGCCACCAAAGAAAACAAAAATGATAACAACAAAAAAAAAAACCCAATGCCCAGGAAAAATATATAAATAAGTAAAAAAATAATAGCAAAATGAAAACCTTTAAATAGTTCAAGATCTGTTCATTCACCTCCAGGAGTGTCCTCCACTTGAGTCCAATAGGTGCCACACCCTGGCCCCAAAGTATACCCTTGGCACTTCCTCGGGAACTCCATGCTCTGCTCCCCTTGCTGCTCTGCTGCACACCCGTAGTGTTTTGTCTTGGTGTGGTGGGGTCAGAAGGGTACAGTCCCGACCCTGCTTCTCCTTTGTTGTCCCCATACGACCTTGGGCAACGAGGGATGCAGTGTTTCATAGTGGCTCTGGCCCTCCCTATGTGTTTACTGTTGTGAGTGGGGAGATCATTCTCAAGCTCTGTGCACCAGGATGTACTCCACTCTCTCTTTCTCCCCCTTCATTTGTTCTCCTGTCCTCTGATCAGGCATGCCCCTCTCCCGGAGCAGCAACTTCAGTGCTGTCCTTTAAAGCAAACTCCCCTAGGGAGAGAGGCAGCTGTCCACGTAGTTGGGATTGGGGTTGGGCCTCAGACTCCTCCACTGGCTCCCTTCTCCATACTGTGACGCTGCATTCACATCCTGGGACACCAGGTGTAAGTTTAGCTCCTCTTTCTCTGTGGAGATATAAACAATACGCTCCCCTTGGGTGGGTTAGTGCCCCATTCCCCCTCTACACATCACCATTCTCTCTCCCCCCACCCCATTGGCAACCCTATTTAGCCCTGGATTAGAACAAACCATTCTTGGACTGAGGTAGGAAGTAAGTAGAGACTGAAAGTCCATCTACTTCCTTATATGTGTGTATATGTGTGTATGCCCACACACATGTACATACACACAAATACACCTTATACAGTTATATAGATACATACCTATTTTTAAGACATATAAATGTTACCATTTTGTTCTTTACTTTTTTTCTTTTTCCTTTCTTTCTGCCCCACTATCATTGTTTACCTATCTTTCAGGAATCCCTCTCAGATACTTCCTGTTGTTGTTTGTCGGGGAAGCCAGTCCCCCACAACTAATCATGCATTCGGTAGGCACAATTGTATGTTTAAAATATATAAAGATTAGAGTAAAGTTACAGAGAAATGGAAGAGATGGGAGACAGTAAAATATAAAGAAGTCAGACACATTTCATGGTAGCATGCTCACCTCAGCTCCTCTTGATGGTACCCGTGAAGGTGGGGGATGAGCCGGCAGGAGAGAGAGCATGAGGTTTTATTTCTAACCAAAGCTTATATGTCTTTGGGGGCATGCAGGCCCTCTGATTATAGATAATAATGTACATCTTAGGAAAGGGTTGTAACATAGACAATATAAGCAATAGGAGAGGGAGGGAATAGGGGTACATGTGACAAGATGGGTAGACCCTGCACTCAATATATCCTAACCTTAGTCCTCCGTGAGTGGTGCCAGCCTTACCTTCAGACACTCCTTTAAGGGAACAGTATCAGAAGAGAGTGGATCCTACTTAGATTGAGTCAAATTATACAGTCTGGTTGCTCTAGATACCCTTAAGGAAAATAACCTCTGACCTACATTCATTGACCTCCTGGTGTACAGTCCTTTACCATATGTAACAAGCTGTATTTTGGGGAGATTACTTGGGAGAAATCTGTTTCCCACAGTTGTTTTTTACACTTTAAAAAATTTTAATTAAATACTTTTATTAGGGGTTCATATGTCTATTATCAAAATCCATACAATCATCATCCATTGTGTCAAACACATTTGTACACATGCTGCCATCATCATTTTCAAAGCATTTTCTTTCTACTTAGGTTTTTGATATTAGCTCATTTCCCCCCTCTCCACCCCCCCCCCCCCCCCCCCCCCCCCCCCCGCCTACCTTCCCTCATGAACTCTTGGCAAGTTACAGATTATTATTTTCATATCTTACATCATCCTCTGTTGCCCTTCACCCATTTTTCTGTTCCATTTTTCTTTACCCATTAACCTCCCTTGGAGGGGATTATATGTTGTTCCTTGTGGTTGATTCCCTCTTTCTGCCCCCACCTTTCCCTTATCCTCCTGGTATCTCTGTTCTCATTGTTGACCTCTGAGATACATTTCAATCGATCAAACACGATGAGGGATGCTATGTCCTCCTCACTGTCAATTTTAGATCCTCTGCGATTCCCTTGTCCATGTCGTCACTGGCTCACGGATCCCCTCTCCCATGCCCTCCTGGAACCGTGGGTCCCATGCTGTCTCCTGCCTATGTTACAGATAGACATCAAAAGAAAAAGTGAAGAAAGAAGAGAGACCATACAAATAGTCCCAAGTCTAACTGTTGTCCTGACCCAGAGTAGATGCGTAGTTCTCTGTTAAATAGTGAGCAGGCCTTGTTCTAATCCATCAGTCCATCCCCTTTCTTTCAGGGAACCATAGCCCAGAACCTGCTTACCTACCTGCAGTTCCACTCTTCTCATCCTCAGCCTTCTGAGGGAGGAGCGCTTCTCTACAAGATCCTATTGCTCTGCCCACAGTCAAGGATGGAGTGGTTAGTGCCCCAACCCCACCCCATTACACTTTTAGACTTTCAGTGTGGCCCCCTGTGACTATTCCCCAACTAATTCAGATGAGGTGCCAAGCTCTGCCCCAACCCAGTGAGAAGTCCACAATTAGGATTCCTCAGGGACTTCTGTGGTCTGTTGCACTTCTGTGGTCTGTTGCACTTCCCTCTTGATTTGCCCCCTTGTGGGCAGGTCATAGAGGCGAATCTCCCTGAACTTTATTTTGAATGCTGTCATCTGTAGCGCTGTCATCTAGGGAGGTCTTGTGTCTAGCTGAGCCTGGTCCTGCAGTCTTCTGTGAAGAAGCTGCTTCCAGCAGGAAGCTCGTCCTCAAGGCTTGGCTCCCTGGAATGAGGTCTACTCTCTCTCTCTCCCTTTCCTGTGGAGACATAAACAATACCCTCCCCTTGGGTGGATTAGTGCCCTGTTCCCCCATTGCCATCTTTTTTCTTTTCCCACCCCTTTGTGGGCCTTAAAAGAGATATTGGGGGTGGTGGTGGAAGGGGGAGTATCTCTCAGCACAGGTGCTTTTTTATTTTTTCATTTTATTTTTTGATGACGTGTGCATCTTTGGGTTTGGTCAGGCTTTTGCCAGAGTGTCTGATCCTCAGCCCAGATTTGGGAGATATGTACATTTTCTTCCATGCCTGTTCTGCTGTTTGAGCTTAACTCAGTGGACTCACTGCAGTATTTGTCCTGTTGTGCTTGGCTAACTTCACTCTGCATAATATCCTCCAACTCTTTCCAAAGACAGGGTGCTCCATCTTTTCATCACTGTCTTTTGGGGGATGCATAGTACTCCATTATGTGTATATTCCAGAGCTTTTTAATCCATTTGTCTGTTGATGGAAATTTAGACTTGTTTCCAGTTGTGATTATGAACGGCTCAGTGATTAGCATTGGCACGCAGATGTCTGATTGTGGACTGTTTCCTAATTCTTCTGGGAATATGCCCAGTAGGGGAATTGCTGGGTCATAAGGTAACTCACTTTCCATCTGTTTTAGGTATTGCCAAATTGCTTTCCACAGTAGCTATACATATCTACAAGACCACCAGCAGTGAGTGAGAGTTAGTTCCTATCTCATCACACCCTTTCAACATTTGTTGCTTTCTGTTTTTTAGAATTGGGATAACCTTGTGAATGTTAAGTTTTAATTTGTATTTCCAGGATGGCTTATGATTGGGAACATTTTCCCATATGCTTATTGGCCATTTGGGTTTCCTTCTTTGTGAATCTTCTATTCAGGCCTTTACCCACCTCCTCAGGGGGCAATTTGTTTTTTTTCTTTTAGTAATAAGACCTTGTCTGCTATGTCATTACTAAATATCTTTGCCAGGACACCTTTTTAGAGGGGACTCTGAATACTGATATACTTGAAGCCCTTGAAACCACGGAGCCTTTTGGCAGACTCAATTTTGCGGAGTTTGTTTGACAGGGAAATGTTACTCAACAAGAGTGGAGGCTGTGAGAAGTAATTATGCTTTAGGATTAACCTGTGTTTCCGATCTATGGAAGGCACTGTTAGGTTATATACTAGCAAGATTTTAAACTTTTTGTTCTCAGGGCTCCCTACACTCGTACAAAGAATTAATGCGTGAATCCAAAGATCCTGTGTGGCCTGTATCTATTATTAATATGTGCTACAATAGAAATTAAAACTGAGAACATTTAAAATTATTTTTAATATCTCACTCACAAGTAAACAGTCTATTAATTGTTAACACAAGTAATTTACATAAATTGTTTTTAAGATGAAAAGGACAAAAGTGGCATTAATTTATATTTTTGCAACTCTTGTTATCTAGCTTAATAGAGGTAAGTTGTGGTGTCTTCTGCTTGTTCACTGTCTGGTGAGCGATCACTTATAGTCACACAAGCTCCATTGAATGCTTGTGACAGGAGATTGAATGATGAAACTAACATCTTAATATTTTCTATGAAAACAGTTTGACCTCTGGATACCCTGAGAGGGCATACCCTCAGACGTGGGGGACCATGCTTTGAGAACCCATTGATGTTAAGGACAAACTTATCAAAAAAAGAAAGAAGGAAAGAGAGGAAGAAAGAAAGCTTTAGAGAAACTCGTGGCTTAAGGCTAGCAATATTTTAATCTGGTCTTCACAAGGTGTACAAATGCAACTAATAAGAGAGTTGCCAATTTTAAAAAATGTATTTGCTGGGAAACAGATAATAGGATAAGATCCAATGGTCCCTTGTACTGAAAAAACCCAACCAAACAAAAAAGCAATCTGATCTAATTGGGGACTAACAGGAAGATAACTGGTTAGAAGATAAATCCATATTATGGTTTAAGGTAAATGTTGAAAAAGTAATCTAATAAGGTAAAAGTTAATTTATGTTTAATTTTTGCTTAAGGCCTTTTTAGTTTTATGTGAAAAAAATACTGTAAATAAAAAGTTGGAAAATTTTCTCAAGCTTTTTTTATGTACACATACCAGATGGTATTTTCAGAAATCAGAGGCTTTGGCATACCTTATTTTTGTGGGTAGAAGAACCGAATTAGTAGCAAACTACAGGGCAATAAACAAAAACTGAGAACACAACTTAAAAAAAATGCTGTTTAAAAAAAAATACTGTTTTTGAATGAACATTTACCTACGCAAAATTGATTCTTATTTAACAATTTCTGCGTATATTGCTCAGTGACTTTGGTTACACTTTTAACAATGTGTTTGCATTCTCAGTGTTTCTATTCATCAGGCTTACTTGTGCCTATCTTTGGTCCTGTAGTTGACCCACAACTCTCATGTAGTTGGTAGTTTAGAGGTGTAAGGAACAACATTTATTTAAGGAGTATCTCTGTCTTTTGGATGGTAGTGGTCATGAGGGGTGGGGTGGGAGCGCAGGTGGGATTTGTTTCAAGTTTAAAAGCTGTCCTAGGGCCATAGTCTTGGGGTAAACACAACTGTTTTGAATAACTAAGGACAAAAAAGCGTTTGGATTTTAGGGATTTGAGTTATGTAGTCAGATTGCAGATATTTTAATAATATAGTAGGCATGAGAATCTTTCCCATTAATTCTTCAAAGGGTTGGTTCATCAGTGTCTCTAAGTTTCATATACACACTTGCCATCATATTGCTCTTGCCAAGAATAACAAATGTAGGTCAAGTAAACGTTTTGCAGTGTTGCGTGGATATTGAAGATAAACCTTTTCAGAAAAGATCCAGTCATTAAGATGAGAGACTGATTTATTATTGGTTCTTTGTCAGTGGTAGTCAGTCTGTAATGGACTGATCAGCTTGGGCTAGAGATGAGAAATCACCTTGATGGAGTGATGGGTTATTTTTGTATTATATTTCAGAGCATACATCTCCGTAAGACAGCTATGTGCTCAGCAGATGACAGCTTCTAAACAATTTCCTCATTTAGGTTAAATGTTTTTACTGATTTTTAGTAGCACTCTATGGAGTATTTATTGATTAGTATTCAATGGTACCACCCTAGAAGTATCAGCCTAATACATGAAGGAACTTTTTTCGATCTATGTCATGGCTGTAATGGCCATTAATTTTATGTTGAAAATAAAGGCGCAAAGTAAAGGAGTTTCACTGGAAATGTCTTCACCAACCCTTACTCCCAGTAGCTTAATGTAATTGTGGCAGTCATGTGCTTATGTTAATTTTATAATTGAAATGTAGGGGTGGAGTCTGGCCTGTTAATCAGGAGAAAGCCATTGAGTAGCTGATGAGGCCTCTGTGTGGGCATGGCTTTCACCTGAGACTCCAGGGAAATCTCGCGATATTTCCCTCATGAAGATGAGAAGCTATCTTCCCCAGTTGGAAGTTAGTTAGAGTGCTGATTAACCACAGGCAACACAGAATGGCAGCGGCTGGGAGGCTGGAGTAGCCGGTGGAGAGATCACATGGCTTTGCCCTGATGAAGACAGACCTCTGAAGCTGGAGTGACATGCTATTGATGGACCTGAGCCCTGGAAGCGAGGAGCCATGGGGAGACCCCTGCCAGCGGCAGAATTCTGCACCCACTGACCTGTGACTTCCTGAGTCGGAAGCAGACTTTATAGACAGACTTCGGGCATATGGGCTAATATTGGACTTATCACTTTGCACTGGACTGGACTGGGATGCCTTCTTAGTGTCACATTTATTTTGTATATAAACCCTTTCCTTATACCTATATACTTGTCTCTGAAATTTGTTCCTCTAGTCTATCCGGACTAACACAGTAATATATGACAAGATTGGAGCAAATGATCATCGTCAGTGTTGTTATCACATGAGCTTGTATTCTTTTGATAATCTTGAGTGTATAGGTGGGAGACTACATGTTTTTAGCACCAAATTGAATATGAACAGTTAAAATCTGTGGCAGTTGGTAGGTTTATATCTTAAAGATGAGTATATGAATTTTATATGCCTTTCTGAAGAATTTAAGTTTTATAATACATATATAAAATATTTAAGCTTAAGGTCAAATGTATTGCCTTCTAGTCTTTCATTTTTTTTTGCCTTCTAGTCTTTCTAGCACTATTCTCCCTCCTGCATCCCCCAAAAAGCAGCCAAAGTCTATACATATTTGGCAGTGGATGTGAAAGACCTAGAATTTAGTATGTGCTCTGTGGATTTCAAGAGGCAGAAGTGTAGCATTTGTTGTTTTGGAGCGTTCTTAACACATTAATCAGAAGTTATTTTCCAAAGCGCATACTTAGTAACATGCAAAGAACATTCTTCATAGACTAAGCAGAAAAAAGGTTGATGGACTTGTGGGGAGAATTCAATTTCTATTATTCATTGATCTTCAAAATAATTCCTTCTCATCATTTTTTTTGATTTTCAAGCATCAAACCTTAGGCTTTTGTGATATGTTTTTCTTGGTTGAAATTTATGCAACTTCATTCTCTACTGAAATACAATAAATTTAATTTCAGATACTTTGAATTAGATTTAGAAATACTTTTGTTTTAAAAGTATTTGTAGTTCTGAGTAATTTAAATTACTGTTAAAATTTAATTGAGGGCTGAGCCCCGGTGGCGTAGTGGTTGTGCGTGGGACTGCGGCCCACTGGGACGGAGGTTCAATTCCAGCAGTGGGGCTGGGCCTCCTACTCCACCGGAGAGCAGTGATGCCCCCCCAAAACAAACAAACAAACAAACAAAAACAAAACAAAATTTAATTGAATCCTTCTTCCATCAGGGAATATCTTTTTTTTTTTTGGGGGGGGGGGAACATCACTGCCCTCTGGTGGTCGTGGGAGCTACCCAGCCTTGCTGCTGCTGGATTTGAACCGCCAAGCCAGTGGTGACAGGGTGATTGAGTGCTCCCCTGCCAACTGAAAGGTCCATTGTTTGACTCCAACAGCTGTTTTGCCTGAGAGAGGTTTGGAAGTCTGCTTCTGGAGAGAGTCACAGCCTTGGAGATCCTTCGGCAGTTCTACCCTGGCTTTTGGGTCATTTTGAGTCAGAATGAACTTGTCAACAATGGTTTGGGGCTTTGTCAATTAAAAAAATAATGATTTTAATTTCTGTCAGTGTTTGAAGTGAAAAATAGATAGTGTTCAGTGTATTTTATGTCTGTCAGTACTGTTTCATCGTGAGAGCAACTGCTCTAGGTGTTTTCTTTTTTAATAGAAGTGTTACTGACAAATGGCCTAGATGGAAGTCTTGATAGGTTCTCCGTAGGGGCTACAACTTTCTGAGGGTGTATTTATGATAAAACTTACCTTGACTGGCAGTTCTAAATACCTAGAAAATAGCATCAACATCACAAGCAGCTTATTCATTACCTTGTTCTGAGATTTGTGTGTAATAATAATCAATATTGAGAATGTAGGTAAAGAGTAGGTATTTTTTAGACCGAAAGAAAATTTATTTAAAAATTGTTCATTGCAATTGCATCCTGAACTCTTCTGTGGTGGTTGAATGAATTTGGACTCTAGGAACTTGTAAATAGGGATCATTTCTTAACTACTTTGAGTCTGCAGATGTTAGCATCTATAGTAATCCCAGATGTTTTCTCATCTATTAGTTTTACTGAGTAGGAGGAGAGCTGAGAACAACAAAAAGTAACTTCAAAGCACTGTGCTAACATTTAATCCTGACTAATTGAATTAACGACTCATCCTTGTAGTTTTTCCTGTTTTATAGATTGTGAAACAGACAAAGATTAAGAGTGTTGCTCAAGTTGCTGGGATCTTAGAGAGAGCCCAAAGTTTAAATTCAAACATCATTTATTTTGAATACTATTTAAATAACACTTTTAAAGTTGCCTTTTTTAAAAGCAGTTTTTATTTTATAATTGAGGAACTTAATACTTGAAAATATACCGGTAAATGATGCAGAGTGTTTAGAAATACAAGAAAATTCCTTTGAAGATTTTTGACATGAAGTTTAAATTGTAAGCTCCTCATTCTGAAATAGTATAAATGGTTTATATAATCTGTTGCATCTGGGAGTTCAGGTTCACTTAGAGGAAGAAAGGCCTGGTGAGCTGCTTCTGAAAAATCAGCCATCTACGGCACTATGAAGCACAGTTCTCTGACACTCGAGTTGCCGTGAATTGACTTGATGACTGCTGGTTCTGTTTGTTTATTAATTAAATTGCAGACACATTGAAATAAGAAATTGATAATTCCATTGGAAAATAAATAATTCTGAACATTTTAAACACTTTATAATGTTTTCATTACAGCTAAAATTTATGTAATTTGAAATTCATATACTTTGGTTCACACCTAATTAGTAAGTCTCCTTATCACAGTCAAGGATAAATACAATTGGTATTTTTGATCAGTGCTTCTGTTGTTGATACTGTTTTCCTCTTCCCTTCCCCCCATTTATTTCTGGTAGAGAAGATTCCTTTAATTTTTTTCCCCCCCAACAGTTTCATTGACATAAAGTTTACAGATACAATTCAATAGTTCAATAGGGGAGAACATTCCTAAGGTATAGAATTTTGCTTTTACGCTACATACTTTGCTGGTTCCATTTAGCTGTATCCTAAAAAAAAAAAAAATTTTAGTTCTATTTCCTATAAAAGATAATTATAGTCTCAGACCACGGAGCTTAAAACAGATTTCCCCCTCTCTTAAGACCTCAAAAGCGTGTTCCATATATGGGGACTGTTTGAAAAAAAAAACAACCCAGATGGGTTCAGGAATACTAGTTTAGATTTTGAAAACTGTTGAAATGAAAAGCATTGGACATTGACAAATTATGTTTGCTCTGCTCTTTTGTGTTTGTTAACCAAGTGCTTCACAATTAATAGATGTTAGCTAAATGAGAACTTTTTAAATGTACCATATTGTATCTTTAAAAGAAATTGTACTCAAGTGGGTATTATCTGGAGATGTTATCAGGAGTTCATGTACTTTTGGAATGCTTAGCTGCTCTTTACCCACACTTGAAGAGTTGTTCTGTCCTGATTTTTTTTTTTCTGTTCCATCTCGGTTTAAGATATCCTTGTAGGCATCAGCTTGTCTATTGACCATCAGCCCCTCTGAAGCGTCTTCATTTTAGGAATTGTTCTTGTTCTCTCTCACCGGCAAGAAGAGCAGGGAGGCAATTAGCTGTCATATTCCTGCAGTTTTGTTTGAAATGGTTAGAAAACAATATAAAATGTCTATAAAGCTTTTTGTTTGGGCTTTTTAATATCCTTGTCCTTACTGTACATTCTCATGTTTTCTTTTTTTATTTGTTTTCAAAAAAATTATATTTGGCATTAGTCGGACTCAGTTTAGATGATTCTGATTTTGTTGGCAACATCGAAAGTGTCATAGTCAGGAGCCAGTCAAACCTACACCTTCTCACCATTAGGCAAGGCGTTGACCTTGGCTTCGTCAGCGTCATAGAGCTTCTTCACAGACTGGTTGATCTGGTGCTTGTTGGCCTGGACATCCCCAATGAACAGAGTGTGTTGTTATCTTTGATCTTCTTCATGGCAGACTCTGTGGTCAAGGGCTCTTTGAAGGCATAATGGTCCAGCTTGTTTCTCCTGGGGGCGCTCTTCCAAAGGTTTTTGGGCTGCCTTCTTAGACTTTGGATTTGAGGCCCAAGGCACTTGATGGTGGCTCTTTTTTGTGTGTGTGGCACGGACACCTTTCAGCATGGCCTTCTGGGCCTTCCGACCCCCTCCCCCCCCACCCCACCCCCGCCTCATAGTGAATACTTTTTAAAATCATGTATTTATTTTTAAAAGGCATTTTATTGGGGACACGTACAGCTCTCATCACAATCCGTACATCCATCTACCGTGTCAAGCACATTTATACATTTGTTGCCATCATTTTCAACTGCTGTGGCTTCTATTTTGGGAGGGGCAGGGGCATCTTTCTTGGCCTTCAGCACCGCCTTTGTAAAAAGCACATGTTTTATTTTTTAAATTATAAATTACTGTGCCATTCTTAACGAGTCTCAGCTCAGCTGTGGGATAAGCATTGGACAGCTAATTGCAAGAGGTCTGTGGTTCAGACCTCCAGACAAAGAGGCTGTTTGCTCCTGTAAAGATGGGGAGCCCTATATAGGGTCTCAGTGATGCGGAATCGACTCACTGGTAGTGCAATTGATTTAGGTCCTCTTCTTTGTTTTGAATGATATCGGAATAGTAATATTTTGACCATTGTTTCTGATTATCATTCTTTGATTTCTAGGAAACTAATTTTTGTGATAGAATGTTCTGGAATAAAAATAACATGTTATAAAATATTCATATATGATGTTAAAACCAAGTAAGTTGTTGTATTACTTTGCCTCATGGCAACTCAATGTATGTCAGAGTAGAACTACATTCCATAAGGATTTCAATAGCAGATTTCTCAATGGAGATTCACCAGGTCTTTCTTCTGGAGCACCTTGGAATGGGGCTGAGTCACCATTAGCTTAACTTTCAGTTAGCTTGACTTGTCCTTTCCAGTGGTAATGTGGTATTAGATGTGTTTAAAAGGTATTAAATGCTTTTTTCTGTTTAACATAGGGAATGTAGGACTGCTATTAGTTCATTTAATTTATTTTACTTTCACACAGTAAAATAACCTTTCAATTAATTGAGATTAACTCTTACCATCAGGATTATTTTGGAATTTAATAGTGAGATGCTTTAACATTGGGGGGAAAAATCACTGCTCAACATCTAAAGGTTTCAGTTTCCCATTATTTATATAAAGTAGCTGTCCAGCGTTCATGCCAGGAATTTTAGCCACTTTATGTGTTTTGTTTGTATGGAATCTTTTTTTTTTTTTTTTGCATCACTGCCCTCTGGTGGGAGTAGGAGGCCCAGCCTTGCTCCTAGAGAGCTGCTGCTGAATTTGAACCGCCAACCCAGTGGACCTCACACAACCACTATGCCACCAGGGCTCAGCCCTGTATGGAGTCTTTATCAGACCTTATTTTTAAAATAACATTTTCAGGCATTTGTGTGTTTATGGTTTTTTTTTTTTTTTTTGCTTTGAGTGTTTAATAGAGATTTTTTTTTTATCTGAAAATAGGTCCCTTTTTTATAAAAAAACAACCAACTAACAACAAAAGCTCTTGGTTCTTGCTAAATAATTGGAACAGCTTTTTAAAAAGATGGAAATAGTTTATTCCTCTTGTCTGGATTTCTGGGTATCTAACATTTTGCATAGAATTCCTTTAAGTAGAGTATAAATATTATCCAATTTATAATTTTTCATTCTGGTCCTTCATAAATAGACCCAATTTCTAGATAAGAATAAAGAGTTACCCAGAGAAAGGGAAGCTAGAGATGAAGATGATGGAGAAATCAGGGGAAAGCAGGGGTGGGATAGAAGCCTTAGCTGGGAAGGTTTTGTTGATGAGTGATTAGAACTGTTAAATACAATGTTGATGGTCTGAAATGTCAATTCCCTACCTAATTCACAGGAACAACTAAAAACCATTACCCAGCACACCTATACCATAAGTGTGGTCATTCTTCTGTAGTTAGTGCTTTAATGTCAGATTTTAAATCTGTTCTTTGAGTAAAGTTTGGTATTATAGTGGCCTGAGCCATTTAATTTTTAAAATTACTTAAGGAATGGAGTGTTCCCATAAATGAACGAATGACTCCATGAATGAATCCATCTTTTCTTATATTGCCTATTTTCTACTGCTTTGAAACAACAGTTGTACGGTTTTGACATTTATGATTTGATTCACTTCTTTTGAAGATGCCATTACTGTTTAACCATGGATTTGCTTGCTGGGGTTCTTGGCACAAGCACGGAGTTGCATCACACATTGCTATATAAATATAAATAGATGTCAACTTTTCTTAAACGATTCGTGGTTTTCACGTTCACTTTCCCATTAGTTCAAATAGTGCTATAATATTTGAAATGTGACTATCTTCTACATTGTAAAAAAGCACCCCATTGCCACAAAGTTGATTCCTTTTCATTGGGGTCCTATAGGTCAGATTCAAACTGCCCTGTAGGGTTTCCAAGACTCTCAATAGTTACAGAAGCATATGGCCACTTTTTCCTCCTGGTGAGCAGCTGGTGGGTCCAAACTTTTGAGTGAGTAGCCCATTGCCTAGCCACTGTGCCCATAGGCTTCCTTGGTCAGCTTCATAGAGGTAAGTTATTTTTGAAGCTGCATAAATTCTGGGTACACTTTGACTCATTCAGCAATCTGCATTGGCTTTACTGATTTTGAGCCTCCACTCCTTTCTCCTCCTCTGGAAGGTTGATTTCTGGCATTTAGACTGGTAGAGATAACATAATTGGTTCACTTGTTTTTTTCACCAAAGTAGCTGAACAGTTCTGAGCTTATGAGGAAAAATAAATGAGTCTAGTGCACTTTTATTTTGAGAATATTGTTTCCCATGTGTAGCTTCCATTTGATGTTGAAAACGGATTTTAGAAATTTGTTTTCAAAATACAGTTGAATACTTGAGCCATTGCACAGCCTGGTGGGTACAAGTTCTCCATTTGGGAAGTCAGCAGGGCCAGATGCCCCGTCTCTTTTCTGGCTCTGTAGATACTTGGATGTGTTAACACGTAGATGACATGTTTTGGCCAGCTTTGAGAATCGCACATAGTACTAGTGTTGCAAATCACTTCACTCTATAGGGAGTTTGATAGGTGCCTAACCTTACCTGATGAACTGTGATTATAATTTTAATACTGTACAACAGACTTACTATTTTTTAAGATTAAAAATTGAAGTGCACTAGACTCATTTATTTTCCCTCATAAGCTCAGAACTGTTCAGCCCTACTTTGGTGAAAAATCCAAGTGAACCAATTATGTTATCTTTACCAGTCTAAATGCCAGAAATCTCCCTTCCAGAGGAGGAGAAAGGAGTGGAGGCTCAAAATCAGTAAAGCCAATGCAGTTCTAAGAATTGATGATGACTGTTATATCAATTTACCTTTTAAAGATTAAATTATGTTTTCAGAAAAGTAATGTGAGAGGGCTTCAAAAATTTTATAGAAAAATAGAACGAAAGGATATCTTTTTTACACATTTTTGCAGCTCCCTCCTACATACTCACTGTTAAGTCACACAATACCAAGGGACTGTAAACAGCAATTTCCCTCCCCTCAACCTTGCATTCTACTAAATAGTACACTGCTATATCTTATTGTGTTGGAACTAGACATTATTCACTGACACTTTGCAGTGGTGAATGAGGACATTAATATGTCACGTTTATCCTCAGTTCTTCTTTCCATTTCCCAAAATAATTAGATGACAAATTCTGGTTAATATGGTGAATGCTTTTTCTTTCTTGCCCAAGATTTTCTTTTAACTTGAGCATTCTTTTTTTATTTCAGTTTACCATATGCATATTTCTCTCAGATATGTCTGTATATTTGTCAAATGTAGATGAATGTTATTTTCAGATACTGAAATTACACCCTATATTCACACCCTACCATCTGAAAAACTCCCCTCAGACCTTTCTTCTAGCTCTTATTTCAGCTATTTGTTCGATAGCATGAGTAGACCATCTCTTATGTCTCCATTTCCTGTATCATCATGTCTTTCTCCTCTCTCCAGATTTATTCTGTTCTTTTCCAGGAATGCATCATCCCTTCTCAGGCAGAGGGAAACATTTGGTCCCTTGCAAGTCTGATGTTTTCATTGTACCTTTATACATGGTTGCTTGGCTGACTATAGAATATTAGATAGAAAATACTTTCCCCCTAGAGTTATGAAGGCATTGCTTTACTGCTTCCAGGCTTGCTGTTGAGAAACATGCTGCCTCTCTGAGCGTTGTTCCTTCACATTGGTCCTTTTACTTATTAATTTTTAAAACTACGAAGCTTTTAGGATACTCCTTTTATCCTTAGTATCGTGAATTTTCAATATGATGTATCGAGTATTTTTTCCCTCTTACTTTGATAGGTATGCAAAGGAATCTTTCACTTTATAGAGACTCACACCCTTCAGTTAAAAGAATTTTTTTTTGTAATATAGATTTGATAGTACCCTTACCTCTCCTAATGTGCTCTTTCTGTCCAGAACTGTGGGACCACCTGGGTGGAACTCTAATTTTCTTATCTTTTTATTCCTTTGCCTTTTGATTTTAGTTTCTGAGATATTTCCTTGATTTTTCTCTCCTACCCTGTCTATTGACTTTGCTTTTGATCATTGCATTTTTAATTTTCAAGACTTTTTCTTATTTCCTAACCATTCATTTTTAATATACCATGTTTTTTTGTTGTTATTGTTGGGCATCACTGCCCTCAGGTGGTGGGAGTAGGAGGCCCAGCCTTTGCTTCGTGGAGCTGGAGTGGGCTGCAGTCCCGCGCACAACCACTACGCCACCAGGGCTCAGCCCCAATATACCGTGTTTTGTGTATTTTTTTTATCACTTCAGTTTTTTAGTGTTCCTCCCACTCTCCAAGATTCACTCCTCCCTGCATTGTGTCTTTTTCCTCTCTGGGCCCGTCTTTGTTTTTTTTTTTGGGGGGGGGAGGTATCACTGCCTTCTGGTGGGAGTAGGGAGCCCAGCCTTGCTCCTGAAGAGCTGCTGCTGGATTTGAACCGCCAGTCCAGTGGGCCGCAGTTCCGCGCACAACCACTACGCCACCAGGCCTCAGCCCCTGGGCACTTCTTTGTATCAATAATTCTATTAGATACGTTCTTCAAGAGTCTGGTTTATCTTTGACTCACTCTTCATGTAAAACAAGGCCCAGAAAAGCACTGTGAGTGGCGCTTGTTTACCACAGTCTTCAGTGTGCTGTCAAGTCACAAATCATCGTTCGCTTTGCAGGAAGACCTTCAGTTTTCTGGAGGGGGTTTTCAGTTTTTCAGTCTTCTCTATGGGCTGCACATTGAGGAGGAGGAAGGTCCCTGATTCAGTTGTTCCTTACAATCGTGGAACTCCTCCTTAACAGGCAATCCTTACCCTGGCCCTCTGCTATGTGAGCTCCCACCTTCTCTGTTGTAGCTCCCTTCACCCTATTGAGGTTTGTGTGGCTCCTCCAACTTCCTCCTGGCTTCCAAAAACGTGTGGAAACCTTCTGCCTCCTTTGGCTGACACATAACATTCTCTTTGTCCTTAGGAGCTATCTCTATTTTACCCCTTTATTCTCATTTTAGTGAGGTTTTAGGAAAAAGGGAAAAAGGAATAGTCAGGTCTACCATGCTTAAATTGGTGTCCCTTTTTAAATGACTGTGATTTTAATCTATTTTTTAGGTTAAAATGCTTTCTCAATGTCAATTTTGTTTTTGTTTTGTTTTGTTTTGTTTTTTGGGGGGCATCACTGTCCTCTGGTGGTGGGAGTAGGAGGACCAGCCTTGCTACTGGAATTGAACCTCCATCCCAGTGGTCCGCAGTCCCGTGCACAACCAC
The DNA here is from genome assembly GCA_004026705.1 of Nesogale talazaci. Taxonomy (NCBI): domain Eukaryota; kingdom Metazoa; phylum Chordata; class Mammalia; order Afrosoricida; family Tenrecidae; genus Nesogale; species Nesogale talazaci. Next base: position 57,465 of record PVJH01007461.1, on the reverse strand, counting down.
TATACCACAGGGGCTCAGCCTCAATGTCAATTTTATCAGAAACAAGTCATATTAGTTGTTATTTAGAGAGTTAAATCATGGACGTGGAAATTTTGCATTAATCTACTTGAATAAAAGCTCATGCTCTGATTTACCTTCTCTGATAATCAGAGCAAAATATTGTGCTATAATCAGAGTCAAGCAGGGAGTAGACAAGGCAGGAGGTTTGATTGTGCTAGGGGAGCCAAATCATAGTCCAGGAAACGTGTGCCTGTGAAAGAAGGATAGTTAGGTCACTTGAACTACTGAAATTAATATTTGGCAATATTTTTACCAGACTAGTTCATCATCAAAGGAGTCCTGGTGTCACAGTGGTTAAGTGCTTGTCAGCAATTCAAAACCCATGGAGGGACTTCATGAGAGAAAAATGAGGTCATTTCTTTCTGTAAAGATTGCAGCCTTGGGGGCTGAGCCCCGGTGGCATAGTGGTTGAGTACGGGACTGCGGCCCACTGGCTTGGTAGTTCAGATCAAGCAGCAGCAAGGCTGGGTAGCGCCCACGACCATCAGAGGGCAGTGCTGTCCCCTCAAAAAACCAAAAACAAACAAACAAACACAAAACAAAAAAAAGATTGCAGCCTTGGAAGCCCGTTAGGGTAATTCAATTCTAGCCTGTAGGATTGCTGTGAATTGGGATTGAGTTGAAGGCATTGGGTCAGGTTTGTAGGATTCTTGGGCTCTGCAAATTGGCAATTTGGTCCATTTCTTGATATTTTGACTCTTTTTAAATTAAAAAAAAAACTTCACTGAAAATAAAGAATGCATTCTTTCTATTGTGGTATAATAAAGATAGCAAAAAGTTTGCCATTTTAAGCACATGATTCAGTGACATTAATTGCATTCCTCCTGTTGTGTAACCATCATCAGTACTCTTTCACCTAAGAGTGCAGCCTCTTGAGTCAATTATTACTAGGACAATTTAAAAATCGTAATTTTCTAATTCTCATCTCATCTACATGTATTAGTTGGTTTTCTGTTGTAATAAAGAGCTTTTCTTATCCCCCATTAAAATTATTTATTTTATTAGTATTGTCTCATGGATACTTACTTTATGATATTCCTATTGCCATTTGTTTTAAGCCTTTCATCTTAAAACATTTGGCCAGTGGGAGCTCCCTAAAACTCTGTGATTTGTTAGCCCTGTACGTCTCTGAGCCCTTTCTTACTTTCTGGTCTAAGAAGACGTTCCAGGTTCATCCTGTATTCATTCATCTTGCCCTCAGCCTTGGAACCAGTCATTTTGAAATGTAACTTTTACTCCTTTTGATTGGAAATAATGCATATAAGCTATGATTCTTCAGTAGACACGAGCTAATAAATACAGAGATACATATATGGGTGTGCACCAGAAGTTCATATTGATACCTCCACTTCCAATTCAACATCACAAGCTTAGCCTCCCTAACTTTTCATCAGAGATAATTGGTTCCCATTTTCTTCTGCTCAGTTTTGTAATTGGAGAAAGTTCCAGAATTGCTAGACTTTAAAACCAAACCAGTTGCCATCAAGCCAGTTCTGACAGTGACCCTAGGAGTTTAAGAGTAAAATTATAGAGGTTTTAGTGATTGATTCTTGTAAATAGATTGCTTAGGCCTTTCTGCCAAGGTACCTCTAGAGGATGGACAAAAAACACCAGCTTTTCTATTAGCAATTAAGCATATTAACAGTTAAGGACTCATGCTATTATATGCCACTGCAAAAACATTTTGTGACTGGAATACAGTATTTGCTTACAGTTTTTTGACTCTACTTACCACAACCAAAACCAAAGTCACTACCATTGAGTGAATTCTGACTCATGGAATCGATAGGACAGTGTTGAACTTCCCCTGGGAGTTTTTTGGAGACTATTTACAAGAGGAGAAAGCCTCATTCCCCGCCCCCCGCCCCTCACCCCATGGAGTAGCTGTTGGTTTCAAAAGGTTAGCCTTGTGGTTAGCAGCCCCACAGATGACTCACTGTGCCACCAGGACTCCTTTCTGTACTGACAGTATATAAAATAGTATGCTCAAAAATTCATCTTTGTCCCAACAAATTGGCTAAACCCTCCCCTGTAAGGTATTTCTTTTACTTACTTGACATATTGTTGTTTTGAGTTCCACTTAATACATTTTTGTTGACTTTAAGTTTGAGTATATAAAACATTAATATGGTTCAAAACAGGCAAAAACTGCACAAAAAGGTACAGCAAGAAGTGTCACTACCCAGTCCCTTACACTCATTCTCGCCCGCCTCTTTAGATAACCAATCTCATTTATTTCTGAAGCATCCTCCCTGTGTTTCTTTATGTAAAAATATACACAATTTTACTTCTTGGTCCCCTCAAAAGGTAGCAAACTGTATATTTGTATTCTTTTGTACTTTTTTATATGTTCTGCTTAAACAAACGACAGTATCATTGTAGTCTAGTTATGGGTATGCTTCAGTGACTGCAACCAATTTCTCGTATGTGGACCTTGGGGTTGTTTCCAATATTTTGCAATTACAAACAATGCTACAATGAATAGCCTTGTGGAAATGTATTTTTGTATTGTTTTAGAATCTTCAGAGAATTAATGTTTCAGCTGTTATACTTTTTGAGCTGTAATGTGTAAGTTATGGTATAATAAAATTATTTGAGGCTATTTGCCTACCTGTGTCTATCTTCCCATCTACTGGGGTCTCTTAAATGTATTCAAGACTATGGAAGTGGAGTAGTTTTATTTATGTATTTGCCTTGAAGACCTTGAAATGATAGAGCCGGAAGTGACCTTGAGATTATTTTTAGTTAAAGTAATACGCTCTGGGCTAGGGCCTGTTTTAAGCCAGAGGCTGTTCCCTGCATGTACCCATTAGCACTGCTATACCACCTGAGTGCTCAGACCCAGCTGCTTCTGGTACTTCGCTCTGACTTTTAATTCACATGAGCTTCCTTCGTGAAGTACTGTTATTGACTGGCTGCTTTCTGGAGTTACAGAGTGGAAGCAGGGCAAGACAGTTATACATAGGAAAGAAACAGGGATTTAGGGTATCAGAGTATTGTTAAGTGCCATACTCTGCAGACAGGAGCTCTAGTGGCGCAATTAGATGTTGATTAAAACCCCCAGTCGGCCTCGAGGAAGAAAGATGAGGCTCTTTGCAGCTATAAAGAGCGATAGTCTGCAGCTCACAGGGGCAGTTCTGTGTCCTAAGGGGTTGCTGTGAGTTGGTGTCAGTATCAACTCGATAGCCGTGACGTGAGGCTATTCTGCAGGTCTGCAGAGGAATGGCAGCTGGAGTTCCTGGGTAGTGCTGCTGGCCTGCTCAGGGGACCGATGAGTCTTAGTTTTGTCCTAACAAGTGGATGCTGAGGGAAAGCGGGGAGGGGAGGGGGAAAGGGCTCCCTTAGTTGATACATGACCATGGAAGAGATGGTCTTTAGTAAGTAGCTTCCCATCACAGGACTGTGAATGGATTATAAATGTGTTGGGATAAGAATCCCTTCAGCCTCGCAGTGGCTGAAGCCCCAGGCAGATTATCTCTGACCCTCAGCAGTGTTCTTAATTTATGTCACCATTTTCTCTGCGGTCCTTGCCGTGGAAATGGCTGTGAAGGTAGTGCACAGCACATCCTAAAACTTGCCACTGAGGAGCAAGGACATTGCCCCTATAGAAAACCAGCTGGACCATCAAGCCTCTCCAGCCATGGAGAGTAGGACAGCCCTTGAAACTATTGCCCCAAGATAAATTTTAAATCTTAAGCCAAAAACTTCCCAAGAAGGCATCTTAATTAAATAGTTGTTTAGCTTAACTAGTTAAGATCTGCTTCTCTTGTTCAATGGTCATAAGATCCCAGTTCCTGCTTCTTAGATGATTAATTTTAGACCCAGTAGTATGGCTCAAATGACCAGTCTTCTTGTTAAAAGTTTCATACAGGCCATTTGTATGTTCACATCCAATTATTTGGTTACAAAGACTATGGCTAGAAGAGCAATGAATCATTATGTCACACTTTTCAACAACAAACCAAATACAATTTAAGGGAAAAGTTACATTATAAAAGAGAGAACCGGGCCGGTGGTGTATGGTTGTATGCGGGACTGCTGCCCACAGAGTTGGCAGTTCAAATCCAGCAGCAACTTTCCAGGAACAAGACTGAACCTCCTTCTCCCACCAGGGGGCAGTGATGCCCACACACACACACAAAGAACCAGGCAGTAAGATGGATGATGAAGAAGAAATTGGTTGCCCGTCCTGTCTTAAATCTGGTGTTATTTGTGATCATTCTAATTTACTTTTCTGGTAAAACAAAAGTTAAAAATCAAGATATATTTTTAATTGATTTGGTGTGTTGGATAGTGGAAAAAAGTTTGCATTAAGAATTTAACATGCACAAACACACAAAAGAATTTATCAAAAAAAATTTATCATGCAGACAGTATATTTTGATTGATCAGATTGATGAGCCAAGATTTAACCTGTTTTGAATACCTCTAAATTCCATATATTTCAGTATTGACACTTGAGTTGCTTCAGTACTTTATTTTTTATCTGACTAGTATCTTATTAAGTTGTGTAAATCTTACAGATTTCTCAAAGCATACTTCTGATATTTCTTTTATAAAATTTAATGATTGTGACATTAAAGATGATTATAGAAGTCACATTAATTTTGAAGTAAACTTACTAAAATTAGATATTTTATACATTTTGGTATTTTAAGTTGAGTTTAATTTTCAGATATTGGAGTTTCTGAGAGATTTTTTACTTTAATGTGACAGTTTTTCTGTGAAAAATGACCAACTACAGTTCTTTTAAAGAGTCTGAACTAAGGGAGAAGTATGAAATGTAGAAATTATGGTAATGTGGACTTATGTTAAAATTGAAAGGCTTATAATTGCAGCCCCAGAACTAAACCCTAGCTTCCATTTTGTTCTTTATTTTTTTCTAAAGGAAAAGGAGTTAGGATGCCCTGGTGCTTTCTCTTTATTAGGGCTGGTATTGTGCACTGTATGTAGTTTGTCTCATGAAGTCTTTACAGTAACCAAGCAAAACATTTACAGACTAGGAAGTAAGCTCTGGAACCAACTATTAGTAAAAGAACGGTTGAGCTAGAATGTAAATTTAGGACTGTTGGCTCTGAAGTCTGGGCGTGGTTTCATTGTTTCATGTGGACTCTAATAATGTATATTTTGTTGAGTCTATAGAGTAACAGTTAATTTCTAAGAAGCCTTACCAGACCAAGCCCACTGCTGTGACATCTGTTCCAGCTGATTCTTAGCCTGCACAGGGTTTTGGAGACTATAAAATTCTATGGAGCAGACTATCTCTTCTTTCTTCTGAGGTGAGCAGCAGATGGTTTGAACCTCCAATCTTGTGATTAGCAGCCCAGTGACTAACTCACAGCAACACCAGAAGGCAGCCCAGTGTGGGGTACATTTTTTTTGTCAGATCTAATAGGGATCAAGTAAGATTGGCTAGCGCTAAATCAAAACCCTTGAGATAAAGAAAATTGCACACACAGATGAAATGGTTTTCAACTCTTAATTATTCAAAGTTAATTTTCACATTCACCCATTAGTGAAATCTAAGGTTGTTTATATTAAAAAACATATTCCAGAGATATCAAAAGAGGGCAGCAAAAGGAATGAGGATCGAGTGCTTTATAGCTTTTAAATGATGAGAACATTAATTCTTTGCAAGTGCTTAGGGCACTTAAGGATCTTTACTCAGACTTTGGGAATATTATAAGAATAGCATCAGGGTGCTCGCTTCGGCAGCACATATACTAAGAATAGCACCAGGGCCAACTTGTTACAGGTTGTACTGCTAACTGCAAAATGAGCAGTTCAAAACCATCAGCTGCTCCGTGATAGAAAGATGAGGTTTTCTACGTCTATAAAGAATTGCAGTCTTGTGGGGCTGGCCCCAATCCCAGCTATGTGGGCACCCCACCGACCCCTCCCAGAAGAATGCACTACAGAGGACAGCACAGAAGCTACAGCCTAGGGAAAGGAGTGAGTCTGATCAGAGCACACAGGAGCAAACAAAGAGGGCAGGAGAGTGGAACACATGCTGGCCCATCAAGCCTCAAGGATGATATTCCTGCTCAGAGTAGCCCATGCACAGAGAAGATCATAGGGCCAGCCCCACTGTGAGTTACTATGCTCCTCGCTAGGGAGACTGCCAGGGACACACTGGAGGCAACATGCAAGAATTGTGCCGGATCTAACCCCACCACACTGGGTTGAAACACTAAGGGTGTGCAACAGCAGCAAGGAAAGCAAAGCAGTGAAGTCCCTGGAGAATACTGAAAATAGACTTGGGGGCTAGGACATGGCACCCCGTCAGATAACTGGAAAACAGTCTTCAAGGTCAGCAAACAGATCTGGAAATATTTGTAGGCTTTTCTTTTTTTCTGTCATTGTTTTTTTTTGTTTCCTTTTGTTGTTGTTTTGCTCTGCCTTGTTTTTGTGCTTATTATTGTCTCTGCATGTCTATTTAGATAAGATAGATGGGATAAACAATCTGGAAGAGGAAACAACAGGACTGCCGCTTGGGGGGGAGGATGGGGAGAGGGGAAACAGAAAGGAAGTTAAAAACCTCAGGGACAAGGGAGCATGAAGGGATCTAAAATTGATGGTGAGGAGGACATAGAACAGAAAAAGTGGGTGAAGGGAAATATTGGTCAGTGTAAGACATGAAAAATAATAATTTATAAATTATCAAGGATATGGGAGAGAGGGGAAATATGAGCTGAAACCAGGGGCTCAAGTAGAAAGAAAATATTTTGAAAATGATTGTGCCAACAAATATACAAATGTGTTTGGCACAGTAGATGGATATATGGATTGTGGTAAGAATTGCATGAGCCCCCAATAAAATGATTTTTTAAAAAAGTTGCAGTCTTGTAGAGCAGAGGGGCAGCTCTGCTTTGCCCTGTAGGATCACTGTGAGTCAGAACCAACTTGAAGGTAATGAGGTTTTTAAAAATTAAAAGAAAAAAATTTATTAATCTTTTCATTGGAGGCTCTTACAAATCTTATGACAATCCATTACTCAATTGTTTAAGCACATTTGTACAAATATTGCCATCAACATTTCCAAAACATTTTCTGCTTGAACCCTTGATATCAGCTCTTTTTTTCCCCTCCCTCCCCCTCCTTCCCTCCCTCATGAATCCTTAATCAACTTTATATTATTATTTTTTGGCGGGGCATCACTGCCCTCTGGTGGTCGTGGGAGCTACCCAGCCTTAGTCCTGGAGAGCTGCCGCTGGATTTGAACCGCTAAGCCTGTGGGCTGCAGTTCCACACTCAACCACTACGCCACCCGGGCTCAGCCCCAATTATATATTATTGTTGTTTCATGTCTTACATTGTCCACTGTCTCGCGTCATCCACATTTCTGTTATTCACCACCCTCCCCCGTGTTGGGCTATATATTCAACCTTGTGGTGGG
>PVJH01007461.1:0-49909 GCA_004026705.1 Nesogale talazaci | reverse complement strand
ACTGCACCCTGGTTGAATTGTCCCTTCCTTGCGACCCTTCTTTGGGGTGGGGGTGATGTCTGTCTACTTGTCTACAGTTGGGCTTTGGGTCTCCACTCCAACCCCCCTCATTCACATCAATGTAATTGTTCTGGGATCTTTTGATACCTAATACTTGATCCTATCGACACCTCATGATAACATGGGTTGATATGCTTCTGCCATGTGGGCTTATTTGCTTTCCTGTTAAATGGCAGCTTGTTTAACTTTAAGACCCCAGACACTGTATCTTTTAATAGTTGGGCACCAGCTTTCTTCACCACATTTGCTTATACACCAATTTTGTCTTCAGTGAAGATGTCAGGAAGGATGGCAATGAATTTTATGGGAATAGTGTTAATGTTATTTTGAAGGTCTTAACTTACTGTCTGGAGAAAATATTGAAGTTGTCAAGGATTTCATTTTACTTGTTTTCGGGCTGAGCCCCGGTGGCGTAGTGGTTGTGCGCGGGACTGCGGCCCACTGGGATGGAGGTTCAATTCCGGCTCCCAGGAGCAAAGGCTGAGGCTCCTACTCCCACCACCTGAGGGCAGTGATGCCTTAATAAAAAATTTTAAAAAAGACATCATCATTTTACTTGTTTTCACAATCATAGAAGTGGCAACTAAGCAACCTCACCAATCATGAGTTACAGGAGGCAAATATGCAATAGACCTCTTCAAAATGGTAAAAAAGGAGAGATGTCACTTTGGGAACTTGCTTCACTTGTCATGCTGTTATCAATAGCTTCATATGCCATACAAAAACTGGACAATAAATAAGGAAACCCAAAGAAAAACTGATGTCTTTGATTTATGGTTTGGTGAAAAGTATTGAAAGTGCCTGGACAGTGTACAATATGAAAAAACAATAACAATTTATAAATTATTAAGGGTTCATGGGGGAGGGGAAGGGAAATATGGGGAGCTGGTGCTGGGGCCCTAAGTGGAGGGAGGATGTCTTGAGAGTGATGATGGCGACACGTGTGCACATGTGGCCTGTAAGCAATTGACGTATGTCTGGATCGTTAGGGCAGGTGTATGAGTCCCCAATAAAATGATTCATTTAAAAAAGGGGGGGAGGGGGAAAGAGGAGCTTATACCAAGGGCTCAACTGGAAAATGTTTGGAAATGAATACGGCAAAATATGTGCAAATGTGCTTGATACAGATGATGTACGGAATGTTTTAAGAGCTGTAAGAACCCCAATAAAATTAATTAAAAATAAAAGAAAAAAGAAAGTGCCATGGACTGCTGGAAGAACAAATAGATGTGTCTTGGAAGAATCGCCAGGATACTCCTTAGAAGTGATGATGAGATCGTAGTGTCAGTATTTTGGACAAGTTATCAAGAGGGATTAGCTCCTGGAGGAGGACATCATACTTGGAAAAGTAGGTTAGTGAAAAACAGAAAGACTCTAAGTAGCTGCAGCTGTGGGCTCGAGCATAGCAGTGATTGTGGGGATGGTAGGGTTTTGTTCTTTTGTATGTATGATTGTTATGAATTGGAGCAAACATGGTGGCACCTAGCAATTAAAAAAACACATTTTTTTTCTGGCTGAGATACTGCTTTTACAGCTGAGGGCAGCATTTGAACAGCTGTTTGTACAAAAACAATTAAATAATGTAGAGCAGTGGTTTTCAACCTGTGGGTTGCAACCTGTTTGGAGGCTGAAGGACCCTTCACAGGGGTTTCTAAGACCATCGGAAAACACCTTTTTCTGATCATCGTAGGAACTGAAACACCGCTACTCTGTCTCTAGGCAGGTCTGCCCATATGGGTATACACCCGCATGCCTTCACTGTGAAGACTGTTACCCATGCTACACTATGTTTCAAGACAAAGTTTCATTTATTTGTAATTAGAAAGAAATATTTCACAATTATAATTACATATTGTTTTTGTGATTCATCACTGTGCTTTAATTATGTTCAATTTGTAACAATGAAAATACATCCTGCATATCAGATATTTACGTGACGATGCACAACAGTAGCAAAATTGCAGTTATGAAGTAGCACCAAAAATGATTTTACGGTTGGGGGTCACCACAAAATGAGGAACTGTATTAAAGGGTTGCGGCCTCGGGAAGGTTGAGGACTACTGATCTAGAGTGGTAGTAGCACTTCTGAATTTGGGTTATAAAAATGTTGGTGGGACATAGAAAGAGGCACTGCAATGGCAGCTCACTCAGGGCTAGACTGCCATGCCTTTACTCTCTTGCCGCCTCTCATGTAGGGAGACTAGTTTTTGAATAATTTTGATATTGATTAAGGTAGAACTTTGTGATGATTCTCACCCAAATTCTACAGTAGTGTCAATCAATCCAGTGAGGTATTTGGCAGAAGTCGGCGATACTATAAAATGGCATATCCCTTCTGTTACAGGTGGTAGTCAGTGACCTATTTTTGTATAACAGAACTATTCTGCATCTGAATGGCTTAGCACAAGCATTTCATCTTGTTGTGTGGTTTTGAACTTCAGAAGACTTTGAGTTGGGGTTGCTTCCGCTAGAGTTCCTGGGGCTGCCTTCTCCTTCAGTGTGGCCCTTTATACACACACGTCTGGTGCCTCTGTGCTCCTTGGTGTTACTCTTTCTCTCAGCCCTCAATGTACCCACTTGCCTAAGATGTGTCTGTGTGATTTGGGTTTCTCACAGTACTAGGGACTTCAGAAAGCTCACTGAAAGAAACCCACGCTCTTTTCATTCCATTTTTCCCCCACAACTTTTTTGACGCCCCTTATGTATTGGTCGGTGCTGAGACTTTTTAACATGGAGGCTGGTGCAAGGGCGGTGAATTATTTAATGTGACTCTTCTAGCCAAAGACTAACTCCCACAAAACATCCTTTCCCTGCATGGGTCTGATAAAGAAGGTGGGGAGATGCTGATAGTATTTACTTGTGAGTAATTGGGAACAGGCTTCCTAAAGTGTATTAAAATGAGCCCTCTGAAAAGACAGAGGAGAAATCTCTTTACCAGCAAGAATCAGGAATGGAGTGTGTCCTCTAGACCTGAGATTCCTGGTCAGCGAACCTCCTGGATCCAGGTAACAACTATAACATCAGAGGAGCAACAGCAGAAGCAGGAGGCAAAGCAAGGTGGAGCGTGATGGAGCCCCAACTCACGGAGCAAATTAGAATGAGTGCTTCTGTGCAGGAGTGGGATGCTCTGGGGACTTACTGCAGGGAGGTGGGTTTGCGGACCCACAGACTTTTAAGTTGATTGCCTTTGGGTTGAGGTTTAAAGCAGTCTTTCTAGTCTGCTAATAAATGCCCCAAAAAGGCATAACACTGCTGTAACTCTCAGTCCTTCTATCTAATACATTTAAATTTTAACTTTTAATACAACAGTGGTAATGTTTTTTTTTTAATTAAAGTGTAATTGAAAGTGAAAGTAGATTTCTATCATCCCCATTCCAATCTTGTTTTGTTTTGTTTTGTTTTGTTGGGCATCACCGCTCTCCGGTGGTGGGAGTAGGAGGCCCAGCCCCACTGCTGGAATTGAACCTCCGTCCCAGTGGGCCGCAGTCCCGCGTACAACCACTACGCCACCGGGGCTCAGCCCCCAGTCTTGTTTTTCACCTGTTAGCTGTATAGCCTTCCAGGCTTTCAAACATTTGTATGGAAGCATATGTACAGACACAAAACGTGTAAACTCAGAAGCACGAAAGTGCCACTTTCTGGACTTTTGGCAATAGTTTGTGCTTATTAAATTGTATAAGTTTGAGTTCCTGCTCTGGCACTTAATGATTTACGTACTTGACTGTGATTCAGTTTCCTCATCTATAAAATGAGCCAAATAACCATATGTACTTCATTAGATTGTTTATTCCTAAAGTGAACACATCAGTACCTGGCACATAGTATGTATGTACTGTATAAATATTAAATACAATGTGCTTACTTTCAAAGAAAAACATGACTTTCTAATGCTTTTAGTGTAGCACTTTAAACATTTAGAGTGAGGAGAGAGTGCGTGTGTGTGTCTGTTGTGTGTGTAGGGAAGGTATTCCTGAATCTCACTGTCAACGCATCATGCCATTGTAGAATGGTTTTCTGCAATGATTCCACACCTCCCACCCTACTGTTACAGTGAGTTGTTATTACTGATGAGCAATATGGTGGGACTTCGTCTGCCTCTTGGGGGGTGGTAGGAAAAAACACAGAACCATGTGTTTAGAAAATTATGGTACATTAGCCTTTTTCTAAGCCTATAAACAAGTTCGGTGGAGAATGCCATTGGAAGAATTTTATCTACAGTGGTGGATAATAGGATTGTTTCATCTAATTTTTGTCTGTATGTTTTTTTTTGTTTGAATAATTTTATAATTTTATAATTAGAGGACACAGGGCGATCACTTACATTATTGTACATTAAAGAAACAGACCCAGAATAGTAGTGATGTGCTCAGCTTTGTAGCTAGTTACCACAATGGTAGAGCCGAAACTACACTCCAGGTTATCAGATCATCACCTTTCTGAATTCTTGAGAAGATGAAAGAGACTTCTCTCCCAGCTGATGCAACTCTTGAATAATAGATGCCCTCTGAGCAGTTTACCTGTCAATACTGTTGTGTATAGAGTCAGTGGCTAAGGTGTACCACAAGGCACTACTATATGATGTTTGTCAAAACAAATATCTAATGCTAGAGGCTCACTGATCAGCCTTGAATAGCAAATGTAGTGGAGTGCTTCCTAAAGTCAGCCATGATAAGCCCTGGGATGCTGGAATGAACCAGGGTGCTGCAAAAGCAGATACCTATACTCTGTCCTACACTATAAAGTCCCCACCCCACTAAGTTTTAATTGCCAAGAGGGCACTGCGTAAATTTTTTTCTGAAAAGGAGGAAGTAGACCAAGTAAGTTTGGAAACCTATTGTGTAGTGAATATTAAGAGGATATTAAAGCTCAGTGGTGGTTTTCGGTATATACAACGAACATTATATTCAGTGCAGGTGTCTTTTGTCATTTGAACTCCTCCTTGTCTTATGAATACAACCTGAAAAACATTTGAGTGTAAAAGGCCCTTGTAGGAAATAACCTCCAGGTTTTCAGCCTTTTTTATGTGCCTTGCACCCCAAAGGACAAAGCAGAATTGCCCCATGGGATTTCCAAAGCTGAAAATCTTTAAGGAGCAGGTTACCACATCTTGTGATGAATGACAGGAGGGTGCTGACTTTTCCTTTAGCAGGCAAGTGCTTTAAGCACTGCACCATCAGAGCGCTTTGCCTGCCAGGAATAGTAAGAAGTAAAACACTTCGCACTTGGGTAACTTCCCTCTGTCTCGGTATCTCTTCAGTTTTCTTAAAGCATTTGGGCGTTTTCAGAAAAAGATAAGAGGTATGGGTGTCCCCTACCCCGTCTCCCTTGCGCAGGAGAGAATCATGCTTTTTTATTCACTCCTCATTTGTGAAGCTTGATGCTGAGGTATGAACAGGGCCAGGCCAGAGGGAAGTTCCCCAGACACAGTTGAAGGAGAAGTTCTTCGAGGGAATTTGGGTGTCCCAAGCATCCAGTCAGCTGCCCAAGGCCTCAGAAGAAAGGTACTGGGACCCAACTAGAAGATGGTTTTAGGAAATATTATAATGTAAAAGAATATGAGACCTTCTTCATTTAAGAGACTCTGATGACCCTCCTGTGGCCAAGTGTTGCATTGCTGCTAGAAATATATTACATGGTTTGCTTTTCTTTGACAACACTTTGAAGCATGTTACTTGCTGTTGAGTCAGTTCCAATGCGCAACAGAATGAAACACTGGCAAGGCCCTATGCTGCTGTCACAGTATTTGCTCTCTTTGAGCCCATTATGGCAGCCACTGTGTCATTCCATCTTCCTCTGTTTTGCTGACCCTCTACCATGTGTGATATCCTTCTCCAGCACTGGCCCCACCTAATGATATGTCCTAAGTGTGTGAAATGAAATGAAATCTTCACTTCTCAAGAACATTTCATTTGTACTTTTTTCCAAAACAGATTGGTCTGTTCTTGCAGTTCAGGGTATAATTGTCAACAAAATTATAATTCAAACATCCATTTTCTACATTGTCCAGTATATGCATACATCTGAGACAATTAAAAATACCATGTGGGTCACACACACCTTTGTCTTAAGGGGACCATCTTTACTTTTTGACACATTTGCTCTGTGTAATGTCATTTGATTTTTTTTTCATTTGATTTCTTCACTGCTGATCTTTGACAACTTCAACCGCTTCATAATATTGTCTATTCATTTATGGGTTCTTTTGTTATCTTCCACTAAGCGGCCATCGTACTGACGGCTGAAGTCTTCACATCAGCGAGTGCTTTAAATCCTTTCCTTTCAGCAAGTAAGATTGTGTCAGCGGCGTACCCTAATGAGCCTTACACCAATCTTGATGTCATGAACTTCTTATCATCTAGCTTCTGCATTTATTTGCTAAGTCTACAGATGGAATAAATATGGTGAGGGGATACAGCGTGGACACACACCTTTCCTCACTTTAAACCACTCAGTGGTCTGTCTTTCTCTGACTGACTGCCGCATGGTCTATGTATGGGTTCCACACGAGCACAATTAAGTAGACTGGAATTGATGCATCGAACACTTCAAACATTAATCCTGAACAAATGTGCCATCTCTCACTCCCCCTGTCACTTTATTCCCCACCTACATCATTCAATGTGGACTTGTCTTAATGAAATGTGATTCCAAAAAGAGCAAGCTCCTGGGGACTAGAGCCATGAGCACAGTGCACAAAAAGAAAATCTCAGAATAAACTCTGGTAATTTACTAGTTTAAGGAAACAGAACCTTGCAATTTATGGAGAAACAAATCCAGTTACAAATGTGCTCATGGGTCTATGTCATGAGGACCTGTGCAGTAACTGAAAGCAGTTGGCTTTGTATAAAACCCACAAACAGAAACAGTGCACCTTGCCCAGCACTGGCCCTCAGAAGCCCAAAGTGTGCTTGCCACTGCAGGCCACATACAAGAATCCATCTTCATTTTTTACACCCTGCATCACTGCCCTGGTGGAAGTAGGAAGCCCAGCCTTGCTCCTGGAGAGCTGCTGCTGAATTTGAACCATCAACCCTGTGGGCCGCAGTCCCGCACACAACTACTACACCACAGGGGCTCAGATCCATCTTCATTTTTTTCTTCTCATCAAATTGCTTTGTAGTTAGGCTTGAATGAAAAAAGGGGAAAAACAGCAACAACATTGAGAATTGGGATTGGTTCCTGGGTCCAAGATGCCAGGAGAAAGAAGAAAGATAAAGTAAGTCACCAAGCGTCAGTACATAAAAAGTGTAACCCAAATCTCCATCTTCCTGGCCCCAAGACAGGTCTTCATAAAAGTCCTCTAATGTGGCAGAGTGCTCACCTGTTTTCTGCCTCTGCTTTATTAGGACATTGCTATCCTACTTTTAGTGCATGTGACTGTTTGGTGGCAGGGGAGGGGTGGAAACTTTATGGATTAAAAATCTGAAGAAATTGTCCCACCCATCTTTGATAAGAGCCCACCCAGGAAGGGGCAAAAACTCATTAGCAACCAGAGTGAAAAAAGGGAAATTAAAAAAATCAAAAACATATTAACTTTGGGCTGAGCCCCGGTGGCGTAGTGGTTGTGCGTGGGACTGCGGCCCACTGGGTTGGAGGTTCGATTCCAGCTCCCAGGAGCATAGGCTGGGCCTCCTACTCCCACCACCTGAGGGCAGTGATGCCTAAAAAAATAATAATAATTAAAAAAATAAATATATTAACTTTAAGACCGAGTCTCCAAAACCTTTAAGAGAAGGCATCAATTTCTCACTGGTTTTGCATGTATAGCCATGCTACACAAAACTTTTCTTCCTTCTCTCTAAGAAAGCAGTTTTGAAATCATTCATGAAAACTAAGTTGTATTCATCTGTGTGAAGAAATTTAGGGCATTTATACTTTGCCTTCAAAATTTTTTGTTTGATTGGTTTGCTTTAACATTATGTTTCACAGAAATATTTCAATTGTTTGACTAAACTCCCGTCTTGACAATCCACCATATAGCTCACATCTGCATAAAAAGAGTATTCTCCAGTAGCAGAAACTAATGCTGTGGAAGTGAAAGAAAATTTCCTGATGAGTTATGTATAGTGTTGTTTCAGATTTATGAGTTCAACATATTTGAAAACCTGGATAGTGTTAAATAGGTTTTTCAAATTGATGTTTTTCAAAAGGGAAATGCATTCTTTTAAATTTACAAACTGTGTGGGTCTTTATTTTGTCAGTGAGTTAGTTTCCTCTCATTATCTTGTATAACAGTTAGAGGGGCCTGTTGTGATGAAGCAACCAAGTAGGGACCAGATTTGGGCAGAGCTTGTTATTCTATAAGAAAGTAGAAAAAAAAAAAAGAAAGTAGAATTTAAGTTTCTGCAAATATTGGTTTCCTACTATGTGTCAGGCAGTGCATTTAGTATAGTACTGACAATTTAGTTGTGCTGTGGTGCCCCCCAAGGGATCCACCTGGAAGTCACCTGGAAAGCTGCTTTCCCCAAAATTCAGTGTTCTTTGTTCTCCTGTCCTTGGCCCAGTGTAGATAGCTGCCTGGTAGGATATATACTTTGAATTATGTTCCTCTCCTTTTGAAAATCGTTATATAGACTGGTTTTTATTTTTACAAATCAAATGAGTAAACAGCAGATAAAATTGAGATCAATACCTCTAAAGTTTTGATATCATTTCTTTTCTGCTCCACCCCTCATAACACTTTAAACTGATGTATGACCTTCTTGTACACTCAGCAACAGTTATGTGCAGGTCTTATAATTAGTATTATATTTTGTAACACTGAGACGTTGATTTGAGAAAAGTGAGCTTAGTCTTCTCAATTGTATCTGTGGGTTATATGATCTGCATGGCAAAGATACCTGAATGGCATAATACTTTTAATGGGGAAATAGACTTGCTGACTTGTCAGAAATTGTGGTAAAAGGAGAAGAAATAGATGTGTGTTTAACTTGCAGTTAAACTGTGTGAGTATAGCGTCATCAGCAATTAAAGTGGGCAGCCTTTGTGGACGTGAATTTGGGTTCTTTTCATGACAGCTTTCAGCAGGCAGCCATTTTGTGTAATTGCACTCACAAAGCAGGGGTCTGAGATTTCTCTTCACCTAAGCAGCCACGGCTTTTGTAACTCAATCACAAGACAGGAATTTATAGATTAGGGGAGACATTGGGAAATAATATGAAACAATTGGTATATTGTGTATTTTTCTTTTTATTAGTGTGCCGGTCGAACAAAAGCCCCTGGGTCTGTTTGACTTGTTCAAGTGTCCACTGTGGAAGGTAGGTGACATACTTACTCAGTACTTGCTTGTTTGCTTTTTTTTTCCTCTTGTTAATTTATTTTTAGGCTTTCTGCCAAAGTTTTTATTGGTTTGCATGTACTTGTTACCATTGCTTAATCATAGTGTGTGATTCTCTCATCCTGTGGCCTCTCTGTTTTGTGACCCACCTGGGCGAGTGCTAAGGGAAAGAGCCCTCAGGTCGATGCTTAGATGGCCTACAGCGTTAAAGATAAAGATAGTCTGGGAATTTTGGACTGGAAAATGAAATGAGAACTTAGAAATCTTGAACGCTATTTTATGCTACTTATAAAAGCCTTTTATTAGGGGAAAAATTTAAACACACACAGAAGCAGAGCATGAATAGAATTAATCCGTGTGCTCTCATCACCCAGCATCACCCTTTACCAGCACATGGCCTTTCTTGTCTCACTCATTACCCCATCACTGCCATACTGATTTATTTTGAAATTAATCCAAGGCATATCATTCTTCATGGGCGGGAATGGAGGGGGCACCTAAAATATTTACAGAGAAAGGAATTCCCTTTGAAAAATGATCTTGCTGTGGAGTTCATTATTCCTGTCTAACATGTACCAAATGTTTCATTGTTCCACTAAAACATTTTGCTTCCAATTCACTTAACCCTTGTTTTCTCTCCCTGTTCAAGCCTGAGCACTTTCTACCAGTTCTTGGCTTCTGAATGTTGCTTAAATACTTTAATAGCTCGTTTCTTCTGAGACAAACTGGAAGAGGTATCAACCTTTGTGGTTTTCAGCCTGGTTGTAGCACATTTAATTCAACTACTCACTTCACTTAGAAAACACCCTTTGAATTTATTTCAGAAATGAATAGCTTAGCAGCTAGCAGATGGAAAATCATGCTTGGTCAGACAAATTGAAATTGATAGTGTTTTATTTGGAACATTTCTCCATTGTTATTTTTAAATATTCATCACATAAAAAAAGCATCTCTGCTCTGTTGACTTTAGATTTTCTCACATTTTGGTCCTAGAATTAAGAGTTTTTTCCCCTGTACACATAAGGAAAATGTTAACGAGATATCTTAATTGTGGCTTTGAAATATCTAGGATTTGGAGAACCTGAAAATACTTTGTACAGATAGCATTTTTTTAAAAGAAGAAGAAAATATAAACACTTAACATATACACTTGAAATAAAATGACTTTTTAAAAATCTGTACTTGTGCTGAGCCCCGGTGGTGTAGTGGTTGTGCACAGGACTGTGGCCCGCTGGGTTGGAGGTTTAAATCCAGCAGCAAGGCTGGGCCTCCTACTCCCACCACCAGAGAGCAGTGATGCCCAAAAAACCAAAAAATCTGTACTTGAATAGACAGATTCCTCTCCTATATTTTGATAGGTGAGAATTATAATGCAATAAAATTTATCTCGCTCTCTCCTCTAGTGTCACATAGTGCTCTACAGCCCACATCTTGAAAGTCATTATGCCAATGAAAAGACCTGGCAAGCTATAAAAAAATTGAAGAGACTAATGTTCTTAATAGCAAACAAACATTTCCGTGTTTTGAAAGAATAAATTGGAATAATTCTATATGCTATAGGTGGTCTATTTCCAATTAGAAGCAGTTTTAAATTTGGAGATTCAACATAATTCCTAAGATAGGTTAAATAGACTAAACAGATATTGAGTGTAGCCTGAATTTGGATCTCTGTTTTTCAAAATGGATTGGTTAATTTCCCAGCAATATGTATCCCTGCAGGTGGAGTGCCACGCATTCTAATGTCTCAGTAAAATTGAAACCACTTGTCTGAAGAGTCATTGAAACAGAACGAGGGAATACTCTGCGGCTTAAAATTAGGAAAGGTGTACCTGAGGGTTGTATCCTTTCAGTTTGTATGCAGAACAAAATATCCTAGGAGGTGGGCAATAAAAAATAACTCAGTGTCAGGATGGGAGAAAGGCTTAATAACAACCTGCAATATGCAGATGACACAAGTGAGGCCTTCAGTGTGGGTTACACAGTGTGAAGAAGAAAAATGCTGATGATTGTAATTGTTAGGCTGGGTCGTCTAGAGGAACAAACTCAATTTTACTCATCTGGGCATAAGAAAGAGCTTTATATCAAAAAGTAATTTTATACCAAGAAGGCATCCCAGTTCAGTCCAAAAGTCCAAAGCTAGTTCATAAGTTCCTTTTCGGCCTCACATAGCTGCTGGCCTGTGACACAAACAGGCCAGTGGGGGCAGAGTCATGTGGATTCAAAGTTGGTGTGAACATGGCAAGGTGCCAAGAGCCCTTGGTGTTGGGCAGCCCACCTGAGGCCACCCCTAGAGGCAAAGTTCCAGTCCGTAAGAAGACAAAGTCACAGAGGCAAAGATTCCCATTTTCTCCTTAGAAGGAGAGCACGCCTCTAAGGAGGCATCATCAGGCTGTGTGACCTGATGGACAGCTTGGACTCTGCACTATCATAAAAATTCAAGTTAGCAAAATTATCCCTCTACAATGCGGACCAGTAACATCATAATAAATGGAGAAAATATTGAAGTTGTCAATAATTTTATCATACTTAGATCTGCAATTAATGTTCATGGAAGCAACAGTCAAATAGGATCAAATAGGATCAAATAGCACACTGCATTGAATAAATCTGGTGTACAAGACCCGTTGAAAGGACTAAGGTGTGCCTGACTCGAACTGTGGTATTTTCATTCGTCTCAGATGCATGTAAGAGTTGGATGATGAGTGAGGGAGACTACAGAAGATGGATCTATTTGAATTAGGGTGCTGGCCCAGAGTATTGAAAGTACCTGAGACCACCAGGACAAACCAATCTGCCTTGGAAGAAGTACAGCCAGAATGCTCCCTAAAAAATGAGGATGGCGAGACTTCATTTGATGTTATCAGGATAGACCCATCTATCCTTGGAAAAGGATGTTGTTCTCTCAATGAAATGGACTGACATAGTGGCTACAATAGTGGCCTCAAACATAACAGTCGTGAAGATGGCACACAACTCAGCAATGCCTTACTCTTTTGCACCTCACAGCAGTAGCTACGACAAAAAAGAGCTCTTAAATGGATGTTCTTTCGGTTAGGAGTAAATAGTTTATCAATACCATGTGGACTTATGTATTTCTGTTGGCCTTCATGACCAGAATTTTTTAATTTTTAAGATGGTTGTTAGAAACTGTAGCTTTTATATTTGAGGGGTTACCCCAAAATAACCATAAAATAACTCCACTGGGCAGAGCTTTCATATTAGCATTTTTCCCACTAGGTGAGCATTGAATAACTTTCTCTGGGTTAATTCTCCCATTGACATCACCTGGGAAGGTTCTCTCGTTACAGTGAATTTTTTTCATAAAATCAGTTTTTTTGTGATGGCTGATTTAAGAGAACAGCGTGCTGCTGGGATGTTTTCATTCCTGTTCAAGAAAAATGCCACAGGAACTGTTGTGATGTTGAACACAGCGTAGAAGGACAGTGCTATGGGAAAAACCCAATTGTATGAGTGGTTTGCTTGTTTCAAAGAAGGTGAAATGTCGATTGATGACAAACATTCTTATGGATGTCTGTCAATGTCCCTAATGGAACAAAATGTTGACAAAATTTGTGCGCTGTGCTGAAGATCGATGGGGGTGGTGGCGGCAGTTATGGACTGTCTTGGAGCGCAGTTCAGCAAATTTTAACTGAAGATTTGGGAATGAGAAGGGTCACTGCAAAATTTGTGCCTCAGATTGTGACTGACCAGGAAAAAAGAGTGTTGACTAAAAACATGCTGTGTTTTGAAATAACAGCTCTGAAGTGACCCAGACTTTTTCCCCAAGGTCATTACTGGTGATTATACATGGCACTATTCTTACAACTCTGAAAGCAAACATTAATCCAGCCAGTGGAGGACACTATCATTACCTCACGCTGTCCCCCCCGCCAAGTCCATCAAATGAAATCAAAGATTCAGACTATGCTCATTTGTTCTTTTGAAGTGAGGGGATGTGCATTTGGAGTCCATTCCACCAGGACAGACTGTTCATCAAGCTTTCTATTTAGAGGTTCTGAAAAGATTGCATGACTGTGTGAGACAAAAAAGGCCTGATTTGTGGCAGCTGGAAACTGGTTTTGCCACTATGACAATGCACTGTTCACACAGCCAACTCAGCATACCAGTTTTGGTCAAAAAAAACCCCAGCATGCCTCTCGCCCCACTTACCTTACTCACCTGACCTCACTCCACACAACTTTTTGTTTCTGTGAATGCAGAGGGACATGAAAGGACAGTGATTTGAGGTCTTAAAAGAGGTAAGGAAAAAAATGAGGGAGGTACTGTCAGCAATCCAAACAGATAGATTGAAAAATGTTCCCAAGAATGGAATGGCAGATTTGACATATGTATGAAGTGTAATGGAGAGTACTTCGAAGATAATAAGGTTACTTTGAAAAAAATTTGAATGCATAGCTTTGGAAAAAAATTCTAGTTTTTTCAAACTGCCAACCAAGTGGATCACAGCCCAAAGCATCACCCTAAGTAGCTACCCTAAAGGGTTCTGGTTCTTTTTTTAAAAAAAAAAATCTGGGTTTTTTGGGGGGAGGGATACCCCCTTCGTATAATGTGTTATAGAACAGATTGTCTAGTTAGTATCTAAAGCTACATAAGGGGAATATTTGTTTTTAAGTTAGCCAATTTAAACAAGCTGTTATCTTCTGACTGATATTGAACACTCGCCAAAGCACTGCTAATCTTATTCTCAATCTGTAGTTATCATACTTATTTTATCATTGACATCCACAGTATACAGTTCATTTGGACAATGGAGTTTTGTGATAAATTGAATATTGAGTTTTTATGATACCATGGAGTTTGGTTTTTAAGTTCACTATCAGTGTTTTCTAATTTATGAAATAAAGTGTTATGTTACTTAATGTGCTTAATGTCACTTTCTAATCAATAATATTGCTTGGATCCTGAATAAAGGAGAAGATTAATAAAAATATTCTCCAATAAGACAACCTTTTATTTAATTTTATCACCCAGTAGCCCATGAAATAGGTATAGGTACTATTAGAACCATTTTACCGGGGTAAAAATGAAGCACAGAGAGGATAAGTAACTTAACAAAACTCACATAGCTAGACTTTGTCAAAGCGTACTTTTGAAGGCAGGCAGTCTAATTTTTGAGCTTATACTCTTATTATTCTATTTAAAAATTCATGTTAGTCCACCTTTTGGAAAGCACCCACGTATACCCAAATGTTAATTGTGCTTACTACTGTGACTGTAGTGGGGAAAGAACACGGTCAGACACCGAGTTTGTGGTTAGTGGCACCTTTAATGCTTCCAGTCTTCCTGACATAGACTGGGCTTACAGTTGGTGCCTTTCCACTTTCCCCAAGGTAAGCGTTGCTCCTGATGCACTGAGGGTGCCTCATGATTCAAGTAGCTTAGCTCACTGAACCTGTTTATTTGAATACCATTTACTGTAACACAACATTTGTTTTGCCTATTCTAACTTTTTAAGTTGGCCTTGCCCTCTGTAGATTGACTTCTATCTAGAGATTGGGGATTTTTGTTATGTGTAAGGTTCTCCAGAGTAGTGGTTGTTACAACATTGTATGTTATGGAGGTGAAGGTGTCAATGAATTTGGGTACAAGCCCTGTGCACAACAACCCCCCATTTTGCTTGTTATAGTGATATAATAAATCAGGGTTGAAAAGTTGTACACATTTTTATGAATATTGCCAACCTTCTATTCCCTATTCCCACATGAAGAAATAACAATTTTTTCCCTTCTGAGAAATAACAATTTATATAAGCTTAAAATGATTTGTATTTTAGAAACAGTTCCCTCTCAGTGTGAGTTCAGATGTTCAAATAACACATTTGAAGCTATATTGATAACAAAGAGGTCGAAGTTTATCTTGTTTTCATATCTGACCTTCAGGGGCCAGAACAGAGCATGTGACCCTGTGGGCCGTGGTTGAGTAGTTTAGTTTATAAAGCTTACCTTTGATAACAGTCTGAATTGGTGGTTAGTGGTCTAAGAAAAAACTTCAAGAAAAGGAAATAAAGCTACAGCAAACATGTACAGGAGCTTCTAAGTGATAACATCAATGGTTTTGAAGCTGATTTGTATAGATAATGCCTTTCCTAGCCCGGCCCTAGTTTTGTGTATAATTACAAGTTGACTGTAAGAGTTGCAAAGAGTCAATTTTAAGTATTCAGCTTCAGATATCCTTAATTGATTGAAAATTCTTATAAAAGTATTCTTTTTGTATTCTGATTTAATTAGCATCTAATTTTCTTACTGTTTTAACTTTCAAAGGAATGTTTGGATTTGAGATGAAAATAAATTAAAAATTTTTTTGGTCAGGTATGTGAATGGCCATGCAAAAAAACATTATGAAGATGCTCAAGTACCCTTAACCAACCACAAAAAATCAGAAAAGCAAGATAAAGCACAACACACAGTGTGTATGGATTGCAGTAGCTACAGTACCTACTGGTAAGTTAATATTTTCTAGGCATGATCTTCCTTACTGTATAAATAGAAGTATTTTCTTGCTTTTCCACTTTCTTTCCCCATTCTTTGGTTTCTACACTGCAGCTGGAACTCCCCTTTCAGAATTGTTAGGATTCCCTGGGACTGAAGCCATCAGGAACCTGTCTTTATCTTTCTGATTTTACTTTCAACTTCTAGGCCTCCCTTTCTCTCCCACCCCGTGATTGTTGACTGACTATTCCCATAAGACAGGGAAATGAGAAGACTCTGCTGCTTTGTGAACATTCATTATAATTTCTTTTCTTACTTTCCTTTTTTAATGTTAAGATAATGTGATCAAACTCAAAACCCTGCTCTCCAGTTAACTTTTTGTCACACAACCATCACAAGTTTTACATCTTTATTTTTGTAAAAAACAAACCCACACAACCAGTAATCTTTTTGCATTACAATTTCATACTTTTCTCCACCCCTGGAGATAAATGTCAAGAATTTCACATATAGCCTTTCAGTCTGTTTTAAAGGTTTTAGTTTTAGAGGTTGGAGGTTCAGGTTTTTTATTTATAATATACTTGTCAGTTTCATAAAAATGACACTAGAAAAAATACATATTTTTTGCAACACCGTAGAACAAAGTTAGGTTATTTTTCCTACAAATGATGCTTAGCATTTATATTAAAACAAACAATTGTGTTCACTTTCTATGCTCAAAGGTCAGTAAATATATTTTGTCATTCTAACATCAATATGAAGTGTATTTATGTCCTTAGCTAGAAAATGATGTTGAATAGATCTTTGTTTTAATCAATTTGCTTATAGCTCCATAAGTTGTCAAAAAAAAATTTTTTTTAACCCAAAAGTTGTTGACATTGCAGGTGGAAAAAAAAGTTTACATGCAAAGAGGGTTTTTCTCCTTGCCTTTGTATGTCACACGGAAAGGCAATTGTGGACAGGGGAGGGGATTAAACTTCAAATCTCATTTTAATTCACACTGTTGTGATGTGTGCATCCTTTTTACGTCACCTGTAGTAGATAGTGGCATTGTAGAAAAGTGTCCATCAAAACGAGAAGAAAAGGTCAGTAGTTTTTTTTTTTGTTTTTTTTTTTTTTAATTTTTAGGCATCACTGCCCTGGTGGTGGGAGTAGGAGGCCCAGCCTTTGCTCCCGTGAGCGGGAATTGAACCTCCGTCCCAGTGGGCCGCAGTCCCGCGCACAACCACTACACCACCGGGGCTCAGCCTAGGTCAGTAGTTTTATAGGCCTTTGAAAATTTCACATTATTAAATGTTGGCTGTTTACTGTCTTAAGACTTGATCACTAGATCACTGTTATTTTAGTAATCCTGTGTGGAGGACAAGCTGGAGCTACGTGAAGGCTGCACGAACATACAAGCGCTGTTGATGTTGTGCCATCAAGTTGGCTTGGATCCATCGCAGCCCCATGCACAGCAGAGTGAAACACTGCCTGGTCCCGGGCCATCTGTAGAGCTGTTCCCGTGCTTGAGCCCCTCCCGCAGCCACGGTGCCGATCCATCTCTTCAGAGCCTTGCTCTTTTTGGCTACCGCTCCACTCCAGCAAACATGATGCAAGGCCAAGTGTCCAATTTGCTGTGGTTTGCTCTTAGGAAACACTACTGCCATTGAAAGTTAGGTATTAGCCAAATTATTGAAATATTGTCTTTTTTTTTTTTTTTGGTGGCATCACTGCCCTGGTGTATTGAACTCTTTTCATTGGTATTTTACTTTCCTTCTAGAAACTTCTGTATGAGAAAGCCATAGTTAACTAGTTAGCAGAGCCATGTGCTTTGTATGTTGTGAGTTTTTTTGTTTTAGGCAACAAAAATGAAGATCATTCTCCAAGTGTCTCAAAATCATTGTCACAGTTTGTGCCAATCTATGTTGAAAGTATTAGCAGTTGATACTTTATTTTATAATTAGGCTTATTGATTTTTAGTTAGCAATAGATATGACTTGGACAATCCAAAGAACCAAACTCACTGGGGAGTCAATTATGACTCATAGTGACCTTTTAGGACAGAATATGAACTGCCCTCAGGTGGGAGTAGGAGACCCAGCCTTGCTCCTGGAGAGCTGCTGCTGGATTTGAACTGCCAACCCAGTGGACCGCAGTCCCATACACAACCACTACACCACCGGGGCTCAGCTGACTGTAACTCTTTACGGAGTAGAACACCTCATATTTCTCCTGCAGAGCAGCTGGTGGTTTTGAACTGGAGACCTCCTGGTTAGCAGCCCAACATGTAACCATTATGCCACCAGGGCTCTTCAGCTTGCATAATGGAAGATTGGAAACACAAGAACCTCTTTAGGTACTATAAATTTCGAGCCCCGGTGGCGTAGTGGTTGTGTGAGGTACTATAAATTTGCTGTAAGCTTTCTTGCTGTTTGTTAGGTTATGAGGATAGGATAATTTAAAGTGATATTTTGTAAAATTACACTTTAGGAGAAAGTTACAAATTCACTTTCCTGATCACTAGTTCATATACAGATTGCTCTCTGACTTGGTCGCAGTCCCCACAATGTGCCAGCAGCACCTGCTCTTCCCTGTACCTTCCTGGGCTCCCAGTCTCCATTAATTTGGTTTCCTTGCCTCTCTCTGTCTTCTCATCTTTGGTTTTAGGCAAATGGTGCTCTTTTGGTCTCTGTGGCTTTGATGTGCACATTCTTCACGTGGTTTAGTTTCTTTCTTGGCTGGACAGTGCCTCCAGGAGTATCTTCAGTTCAGGATAGGATTCCTCAGAGGAACAACCTCAGGGTTTCCTCTATTTCTGACGAAAATTGTAGCTCTGAGATTTCAGGAATAGTGAAGTGGAGGTCTATTCATACAGTTCCTTGAATGTGTATTGACTATGTGCATTCATGTCTTCATATATACATGTTTGAGAGAGTGTTTTTATTAAATTGGGATTTAATTTGTTTGGTACTGGTAGAATGCTAAAGGTACATATCATTTTAAAATATTAAGTGGCAGATATGAATTGCTGGGAAATAAATGCTGTGGTGGGGGCTTCCTGGTCAATTGCCAGTCTTTTGTGTGAAGTAACAGACCTGCAAGTGTGTAGACACCCAGAGCTGCTGAATGCAGGAAGGGAGCTGCAGCTGGCACATCCCTGTCATTTATGAGGTTGAGAGCAAGATATCAGAGAGTCATTTTGATTACACCAAAAGCCTACTAAGAATCTCTGATATTTGCCAATTGGTGAAGCTCTAGTTTAAATGAACACTGTTTCCACACCTAACTATAATTAGAAATAAAAAGATTTCCTCTTTTTGTGTGGTGTGTATGTTTTGTGTGTGTCATTTTCCAATGCCCTTTCATAATATCAGTGCATACATATTCTTTGCACACAAAATTGTGGTTAGACTGACAGATTTGCTCCAGATATGAAATACCATTGTATTAGGTCTAACTTACTTGCTGGCAGTCAAAATATTTTGACTTTAGCCTATGTAGAGCATCTTCCCCAGTGTGTTCTGTGCTATGAAGAAGTTGTAACATACGCAATTTTTCTGTACTTTCTCCCTAGCAAGAAGTCCTTTTCTATCCTATCCTTTATAAAACTTAACAATGCCCCCCTCCCCTGCCCATGCCCGTGTCGTAGCTAGATGTGATCTTGTCCCTTCCGCTACACGCTTAGTATTCATTATTGGTAGAAATCCTTGGGGACTCCAGGAGCCAAATCTCAGATCTCCCCATCTGCTGTAGTCAGTGTGTGTTGTGTAGAGTAGGCAATTTATTTTAATTTTATTAACTTCCAAAGATGGGGAAAGTCAGGCTAAGTTATTTGGAAAGACTGAAGAACCACACACAATATTTTTTTTTGAAGATCCAAAATTTAGATCTTGGAGGTGTTGTTACTGGGTATTCCCATGCCAATTTAGACATATCGTCACCCCCTGTGGCAGTGGAGCTGTCCCAGTGGGTATTCTATATTATCATCTTTTACAGAGGTCCATCGCCAGGTCCTATCCCACAGAGCCAGCTTTTCTGGCTTGTAGTGAGGGCTTAAGTGGTTGCACTGCTCAGCCTCCTTAATCACAGCATAGGTGTATTATTTTATTTCTCTCCCAAGAGAGACTTCCTCAAATCTGATATAAACAGGACATCTGGAAGAAGCACATATTATCAAAGGAAAACAACATAAAATGTGTCACTACTTAAAAAAAAAGCAATGACAAAGGAATAAGTTTGATTTGACATGGGGCATTCCTTTAGGGGATAAACCAACTTAATATGCTTCCAAAGTCGAGGTAAATGGTGATTTCAATAAAAATGATAATCTTCCTAAGATTTGAATACAAGAGCTAATGTTCACTTTATTATTTAAAAAATATTTCCTCTTATCCTCACTTCCCTCTCCCAACCAGTATAAGTCAAATTGTGTATGGTATGCATTATCATGATTGAAAATAAAGAAATATCAAAATTAGAGACTCTTTTTTTCATTTCTTATATAGGTAGATATTTGGAATTAGTAGATTTGAATCCCGAATCTCAAATCATTTTTAACTTTTGACAGTCTTGGCAGTTTTGATTCTTATCAACAATAACTGAAGTCTTGAGAATATAAAAGTGTGAAAAGGATAGTAAGACTAAATTATTAGCATTTTCCTTTTCAGGCAGGTAGTATTTATTTTTTTCCTCAGTATTTATTTTTTTATATAATATTTTTACTGTCATATCTTTCTCATTCCAATATACCCCTTCCCATACAGTTCTGTTGTTCAATCCAATTGGGTGGGGTTATACAACCATCAGTGCTGTCAACTCTCCTCTCCCCTACTTATGCCTTCTTCTCACTAACCATATCCTTAGGTAACCATTACTCCTGTCACTGTCTGTAACATGATTAATGAGATATAACACATAAAGACCTTAGTCGTAAGGGGAGGAAGTCTTAAAGAACTAGAGGATAGTTATGTGTTCCATCAGTGCCACACCACGTCCTGGGTTTTTCCTCTTTTTCCATGTGGCTGTTCTGAGAGGGACTGCCCGATTGTCTTGCTGGTGGACTTTGGATCTCCATTACATCCACTCCCCTTAATATTGAGTTGGTTGTGTTTTGTTTTGTTTTTTTTAATTTCTAATGCCTCTACCCGTTGACAGCTCATGATCACACAGGCTGGTGTGCTTCATGTGGGCTTTGTTGCTATCCTGTTAGGTGGCCACTTGTTTAACTGTAAGCGTTTCAGACTTCAGATGCAGGGCACCATCAACTTTCATCACCACAATTCCATATGTGTCTTGTTTGTCTTCCACAATCCTGTCAGGAAGGTGAGCACATACAATGTCACATTATTAGAACAAGCTGTTCTTTTTTTTTATCCCGCGGCCTGCCACCACCACCACCAAACCTGCCCCCCCTCTCCCCCCACCGCCCCCACCTCAGTAAATTTTACTGAGGTAAAATTTAAGTAGAGACCCAAAGTCCAAGGTATTCCTTCAAGCAAAGATATCATAATGGAACACAGAACTTAAGCATTTTCAAATTAGAGAATAGAGAGGCTTTTAGTTATTCAAAACTTGAATCTGGCAGTTTAAAAGGAAGTTTTCAGACAGGTGGTTTGGAAGCATAAAAGGGTCTTAATTTATAAACTTTGTTTTTATACTTTTAACAAAGGATGTGAGTCTTCTTAGCATGTATTCTCATTTCCCTTAATTGGCTTACTTGACGACAGTGCATCTGAAATTAAGAACAGATAATTTAAAAATAAGCTTGCTTTCTAAAAGAGTTCTTGGGGTTTTAACACTTCTTGGTTTGAAATAATGAAGTAAATAAATTCTACTAACAGCATTTTGGGGGTTATTTTCCAGTATTCTCTATCTGTTGTCCGTAGTAAAGGCTGTGGTCAGATTTGCCTGTTGGGACCAAAATGTTGTGCAAGTGGAAGGAAGGTAAAACCTGGTGGAGAACCTGGCCCTGCTCCCATCTTGGAGGGCACATTTTACACAAAAGCTTTTTTTGTTTTTATATTAGTTTTTATGGACTTTATGTATTTAGAAAAGATAGCATTGTAGCTAGGGGATAAAGGCCTTGTAATGAAAGAATCTATTTACAGTTACACAAAAAAATGAGCTTCAGTATGTGATTTTTTTTTTTTTGTCTTATTTCATATGAGTGAAAGAAATGTGGCTTGGGGATATTTTTTTAGTCTTTGAAGAATTTGATGTGGACTGAAAGACAATTCTGACAGCACGGGCAGCAAGAACACAAGGCAGCGCAGGGTGTCAAAGTTGAGAGAGAGGCGAGATTGTGCTGTGTTGGGTGTCATGCACTCAGCTGGGGAAGTTTGGGATGAGATATAAAAATGGAAAATGGCAGCTTTCAATAGACAAAGCTATTTGTACAAATGGTCTTAAAATACTCTTTTGTTATTGTTTTTTGGGGGGGCATCACTGCCCTCTGGTGGTCGTGGGAGCTACCCAACACTGCTCCTGAGAGCCACCGCTGGATTTGAACCACCAAGCCCGTGGGCTGCAGTTTCACACTCAACCACTTACGCCACCGGGCTCAGCCCCAAAATACTCTTAATCTACTTGATAACACAGTCAATTCTTACAGTGCTTGAGAAAGGTAAAAATGCTAGGATGTTTACATAATATGAAAATCAGAATCCCTTTGCATATGTAAATATACCAGCTTTGTGTTAGCTATTCAAGTTCTGACATAATGGTTTGTAAAAAGTCTTCTGGTGTTACGGGCAACTTTAAATCGCATCCGTTTCTCGAGATGAGTAAAGACTAATCTGTGAAGCAATCTGAGACAGGTGCACGAGAAGCAAGAACTAGTTCTTTGTGACTACCCATTTCCTCCATAGCCCCCGTCTGGTTGGTGGGCCTTCAAAGCACTTTGAGTCTCCTGGAATTAGTGTCAGTTCAGAGCCAGTGTCCAGTAACCCCTGAAAAGTCTGCTTATTTCTTTTCCCCCAATGAATGAACAGTCACTCTTGTGAATGGGTGCAGGTCCCTCTGGGGAAAGCTAGAAGAAAGACTAACAGCATAAAGGTTTTTTATATACATATGTTGACTAAGATCACTCCCTGCTGTCCTGTCAAGCTGTCTGTGATGATGGACATGCTCCAGATGCGCTCTCCATTGTTCACATTTGTTTTTCACAGTGTGCTTGAGGAGCATCATGCAAATTAGACACTATCCTAGGTAAAAATTTGAACTTAAAATACAAATTTGCTGGAGGTGGGAAAGGACTGCTTGATTCTGAGATCAAGTTTTCATATAAAAAGAACCTATACCTCTAACTTGGGCCATTCTCAATACACTCATTTCTAGGTATGCTTTACAGTTCATCCAAAGGGTCCTTGTAGGTCTGCTCTTTCTTTCATATGGGCTGCTATGATTTGAAATCAAGTTAGCAACAATGAGTTTAGGTTTTTCTTCATGATAATATGCAGTTTTTGTCCTTTCAGTGAAAGCTTTTAAGCAATGAAAGGGCCATTAATTCAACAGAGGAAACGAATGTTTTGTTTGACAGTAGTATAATTAATATAGCATGTGAGTAGTGACTAGTATATTGAACAGTGTAGCCTCAAACTATTAATTGAACACTGAATAAATTAATGTTGTGACAATTTCAAAGACTTAAGACAAAAAATCTAATATTTCCAAAAGAAAATAAGCCTATTTTATTAATTTAAATAGTTGTAAGAAATTACATCTTAGAACAAATCTAATCTGGTAAAATACATTGAGAAGGGAAACTATATAATTACCAAGTAGAAGCAATTTCACCTGTCTCAAACTATTAAAATTAAACATGAATATATTAATGTTTCCAGATTATTGTACTATTAGAAGCAATAAAATGCATTTGTAGATAAAGACCCATTTGAAAATTTCCACCTAACAGTATTTGCATAAAAGAAAATAGCTAAGTATGATTGGGGCTGGGGTGGGTAAAGTAAGAAAACACAACAATCATCGTATACTAAATGATACAGTGCTAAAGTCATTTCTCTTATTAGAAAGATGACAAGGGGCTGAGCCCCAGTGGCGTGGTGGTTGTGCACGTGACTGCGGCCCACTGGGACGGAGGTTCAATTCCAGCAGTAGGGCTGGGCCTCCTACTCCCACCGCCAGAGAGCAGTGATGACCCCCCCCCAAAAAAAAAGACAAAAACGAAAAGATGACAAATATTTCCATCATTACTATTATTAAGAATTTATATATGAATAGCTTTCCTTTTATTAGCAGATATAGTTCAAAAATGGAAATGAATAGAAGCAAGTATTTTCTATAAAGACAAAAACTATAAACCTGGCAGGAACAGAAATAAGAGTAATGAGACCAGGAGGGTAGGGGGAACAATCGCAATGATGAATACATAGTGATCCCCCCAATGATGATGGACAGCAGAAATGTGGGTGAAGGGAGATGGGTTGGTGTAAGATATGAAAACAATAATTTATAATTTATCAAGGAATCACAAAGGAGGAGGGGAAGGAGGGGAAAAAGAGGAGCTGATACCAAGGACCCAAATAGAAAGTAAATGTTTAGAAAATGTTGATGGCAACATATGTACAAGTATGCTTGATATAATTGATGTATGCAGCTATTAGAGCTCCCAATAAAGTGATCTTTTAAAAAGTCATAACTGGTAAACGAGCGGCCATCTAGCTCAGAAGCAACCAAGTCTCCACAAAGAAGAAGCACACCAGCCTGTGGGACCACGAGAGTCAAAGGGATCAGCTATCAGTATCAAAGAACTAAAAAGTAAGTCATTGTAAATGAGGGGAAGTACAGATTGGGGACCCAAGGTCCCCAGGGGAAGTGACATCCCCTTACAGGGGGGTTGTGGGCAAGAGACCAGCCTGTCCGGGCACAGTGTAGCAACGATGAAATCTGCATCTTTCCTCTAGTTCTGAAATGCTTCCTCCCTCCCACTATCATGATCTGAATACTACCGTATAAATCCAGTTAAACCAGAGGATGCACACTGGTACAGATAGGAACCAGAAACATGGGGAATCCAGGACAGATGATCCCTTTAGGATTAGTGGGCAGAGTGTTGACATTGGGAGGATGGAGGGAGGGTGGAGCAGAAAGGGGGAACTGATTATAAGGACCTACATATACCCTCCTCCCTGGGGTACGGACAACGGGGCAGTGGACGAAGGGACACATTGACAGCGTACGACAAGACAAAATTATAATCGTGTATAAACTATCAACAGTTTGTGAGGTAGGGGGAAGCGGAGAGGAGGTGGAAAAAGGAGGAGCCAATACCAGGGCATTAAGTGGAAGGAAAATGTTTTGAGAATGATGATGGCATCAAAGGTACAAATGTGCTTTGCATAAAATGCATGTATGGATGGATTGTGCTAAGAGTTGTATTAGCCCCCAATAAAATGATTTATAAAAAAAAAAAAAAAAGGAGGGAGAGAGAGGAGTTTATACCAGGGTCTCAAGTAGAAAATATTTGGAAATGAATATGGCAACATGTGTACAAATATGCTTGATACAAATGATGTATTGAATGTTATAAGAGCTGTAAGCACCCCTAATAAAATCATTAAAATCATTTAAAAATAATTAACTGTGGATTAAAAGAATTTTTGTTAAGTTGTTTATCTGAAAATTAAGCTTTGGTAAATATTTCATATACTCGGTGCCAGTAATGTATAGATCAGATGGTCACAGTCACGAAGCAAACACGTCCTGCACAGGAGTTCTACAGATGGACGCTTACTCCTTGGTTCACGTCTGCCCTGTTGTAGCAGACTGTGGTTCTTGTTTGCCTAACAGTCTTTGTTTGGTGAGTTTACTTCGCTTTAACCAAATCAACTCGCATCAAATGGACATGCGTCTTGAAAGATTTTTGCCTAAGACATGGATGATGATGTTGATAATGCATAAACCAGTGCACAAGAAAATGACAGACTGACATACTTTGCTGCTCTGTGCCCATCAAACACACAGTAACGTAATACTACTGGGGACCTGATCAGATCGTGGGCTCTTCAGGTCGTCACAGTGAGTGCACTGGGCTGCTGTTAGGTCAGTAGTTTGAAATCACCTGTCACTCCTCAGGAGAAAGTCGAGCCTTGCTGCTCCTGGAAAGAGATACGATCTTGAAGACTCACAGGAACACATCTGCTCTGTTCTGCAGGCTTGCTCTGCGTCAGAATTGATGTGCGTTGACGCAGTTCTAGTTCTAGTAAAGTGGATAAAAGCTTTACATCTTCTCAGGAGGACTACACAGTGTGTCTTATGCCCAATTATCATTAACAGTGATCCTCACTCTAAAGCATCTTACAATAGTTTACTTAGTCTCTAGTTCATTCTTTTAAGTTTTCTTTTAAAATGACACATAATAATATAGAAGGACTTATATATGTGTATATGTAATTTATTAATTTGAGGGGGCTTCAAAAGTACCATGGAATTTTCCACAAAATTTTTTGAAGCCAGGGCTGAGCCCTGGTGGTATAGTGATTGAGTGTGGGACTGTGGCCCATGGGCTTGGTGGTTCAAATCCAGCAGCAGCTCTCCAGAAGCAAGGCTGGGTAGCTCCCACGACCACCAGAGGGCTGTGATACCAAAAAAAATTTTTTGAAGCCACCTTGTTTAGTATGTATTACAGGAGTAGTGGATGATCAGTTTAGTAGTCTATTTGTAATTTGATTAGGAGTCTTATAAAAGTAGCTTAAAGATCTGTAGGCTACTGTTGGCTCTTTTAGAACTATCAGGTATAAAGCATAAGGCAAAAAAATAGGAAGGAAATCAGTATTTCTAAATTCAGAATTTTAAAAAGAAAGTAAATGTACATTAAATTTTCATAGGAAGGTTACTTGAAAGGGAACAGGGAAAAAAGATTTCAAGATTTCCAAAAGATTGGGGTTAGAGGCGGCGGCGGCGGTGGTAATTAGCTACTGTCAGCTGGTTCCTGCTCGGCGCTACCCTAAGTGGGAAAGAGTGAAACACGGCCTGGCTTGTGCTGTCCTTAACAGTCGTTGCAATGTTGGAAGCCATTGGTGCACCCACCGTCCCAGTCCATCTCATGGAGAGTTGCATTTTTCATTTTCATTTTTCTCTTTACCAGGGATTGCCCCTCTTGATAACATGTCCAAAGTACATGAGCTGAAGTCTCAGCAGCCTTGCTTCCAAAGAGCATTCTGACTGGACATCTTCCAAAATGGATTTATTGGTTCTTTTACTCCATGGTGTATTCAATATTCTTTAGCACCATAGTTTAAATGCTTCAATTCTTCAGTTTTCCTTACTTATGATCCAGCTTTTACATGCTGATGAGACACTTGAAATTTGATCACAGTGAGTTTTGGTAAAATGTCCTCTAATACTTTAAAGAGCCTTTTTGCAGCACAATTTGTCCAGTGCTTTGTTGTTTGATATCACAACCGCTCCTTCAATGGTTGCTGTCTGTAGATCCAAGTAACAGGAAATCTTTGAACCTTCAATCTTTTCTCCTTTCATCGTGTGTTATTTATTGGTCTAATTGTGAGGATATTTTTAATATTGATGTGTAATCCATACTGAAGTCTGGCCTTTGTTGTTCATTAGTAAATGATTCAAACTCCCTTCCCTTTCAGCCAGCAAGTTTGTGTAATCTGTTTGTCTCAGGTTATGAATGAGTCTCCTTCCTTATGCAATGTTCCTCTCATGTCCAGCTTCTCAACGTTACATAACTCTGCCACATTTCCTTCTTGATTTTTCTTGGCATCACTGCCCTCTGGGGGGAGTAGGTGGCCCAGCCTTACTCCTGGAGACCTGCTGCTGGATTTGAACCTCCATCCCAGTGGGCCACAGTCCCGCACACAACCACTATGCCACCGGGGCTCAGCCCCACTTCTTGATTTTAAAATATGCAGTCTCCCATTGTTTTGTTTGATTACCTGTCTCTTGGTCTACATACAGGTGCTGTATGACGCCTGGTTAAGTGCTAGAAAATTAGAAACAAGTCTAAATATAAGAAATGTAATGATAAAACTTTCTCTTTTACTGTTGAGTAAACAATTTGAAATAAGATAAACTTTGGTTTGTTTATATCCTTATTTATATAATACAAATATGAAAATTATCTTGTTTCTCTTATGAAAATTTACCTACTAATTGATGTGTATTCTTTTTTTGTTTTTGATGTGTATTCTTTTAGGTAGGAAAAACAGTTGTGTATCTTCTGTTCCTCAAAGTAGTATATCTATGTGTGTTTATTAGTACTATGCTATGTATTTAATTAGGAGTTTCTTAAATAAACTAAGAACTTTAAAACTACTTTAAGATCACAGTTGACTCAAGGAATGTTTTAAGACTCATCTGTCTATCCCTGAGATGATACTATAGCCTGTGCTGAGTGTTCTAAACTGAGGCGGAGATAATCCCTCTCCAACTTGCCTTTTCATTCCTCATCTCCCTCAGAGGCTCAGTCAGAGGAAGGATGGTGAGACTGTTGAAGGACCGGGCAGTGTTTTGTTCTCTTGTACATATTAGGTTCCCTTTGAGTCAGATGGCACCTAACAATGATAACTAATATCTCTAATATGTTGTCTTATATGATTTCTAAATATTTTTTTCTCTTTAATGCCCAATTTACTTAATCCTTATAAATAATTGTTTCAACAGGTGCAGAAATGAACCTTTCTCCTTATCTGATGAGCTCATCATCCTATTAGAATTAGAAGTAGATCTCATGTTTACTCAAACTTGCTGAAGTAACATTTTAGTAGTGAAAAAGTGGTCACATAACGGCACAGCTCATGATTTTTATTTGTTTATCACACGAATTCTCATGTATATAGAGAAAGGCCAGACTCCGAACCTCATCTTTTATTGAAACACCAATCAAGTTATCTGAATCCTGCCTAGACTTCTCCAGTCACAACAGTGCAAGTAGTGTATAAAGACTAAAGAATAGAAACTTTATAATACTTTTGGAAAATAATCATATTATTACCTAGGGCATTTAACCATATTCTTCAACATTTCAAAATAGGAAATTTATTTCTAAGTCCCAGAGGTCCAATCTACAAGCATTTAAAACATAACCCAAAAGTTAAGTAGGTGCTTTTTTTTTTTAAGTAGGTAGTTTAAAAAACTGCTTATCCTAGTGTAATAGAGAGGGAAAGTTAAGAAGAGAGACTGGGCAGTGATGCCCCCCCAAAAAAAAAACAAAAAAAAAGAGAGACTGATTTTGTTTTTGTTTTTACCCGCAGGTGTTAGAAATAAGCATAATTCTGACCAAATAGCTTCATTTGATTGTTGCAACCCTGGAAGAGAATCTTAGAATTTATTTACTCTAAACCAGTGGTTCCCAAAATTTCCTAATGCTGTGACCCTTTAATATAGTGCTTCATGTTTTGGTGACCCCCCCACCCCTACCCCAACCATAAAATTATTTGTGTTGCTGCTTCATAACTGTAATTTTGCAACCATTATGAGTCAGGCGACCCCTGTGAGAGGGGTCATGACCATAGATTGAGAATCACTGCTCTAAGCCCTTCTGTTTGCCTGGGGATTTTCATAAGACACCAGTATTAGTGGGATCATTTCCAGTATGAGAGGAGTGTCTCAGTTAAAGACTATAGTAGCCAGGACTGACTTACATTCTCTCTTTGTTCTCCACTTTGGCCACTTACTTTCTCAGTCTCTGAGCCAGGGAGGAAGAAGAAATCCAACAGCAGGTTTGTTAGAAAGGACTGTGCAGGAGGCAGGTCATAGTATACAGTTAACATTTCTGGACCCTCTCTATCACATGCTCTTGGAAGTCTTCTGATCAAAATAGCTTCATATGGTGTAAGAAAACAGACAGTACAAATGTTAAACCATGAAAATTAGTGACCTCTCTGAGACTGTATGATCCCAGGAG
The DNA here is from genome assembly GCA_004026705.1 of Nesogale talazaci. Classification (NCBI taxonomy): domain Eukaryota; kingdom Metazoa; phylum Chordata; class Mammalia; order Afrosoricida; family Tenrecidae; genus Nesogale; species Nesogale talazaci. The sequence continues at coordinate 20,256 of PVJH01007461.1, read as the reverse complement.
TAGAAATGGTGGGTTAAGGGCTCTCTCCTCTGTCATCTCCACTGTGATAGATCCTGCCGTATTCTCTTCCAAAGAAGCCACTGTACCACTTCCCACTTAAAGACTAATGAAGAGATGACCTCTCTGTTTATGTAACAATTCTGATATTCTCTCAGTCTTTAATTGTCTATAGCAGAGGTGCTCCATACGTCGATTGTGATCTACTAGTCTATCTCAAATGTAGTGTGGGTAGATCATATGGCATTAAAAAAATAGATGTAAGCCTATCATCAATTCTGTCACTCGATTGATGTACAGTACAGCCAATCAGATGCAATCTAGGTGTAAAATGCATGTGCAAACAACTGTACTAAGTGCAGCAAAACTGACAAGCTAAGTTATCACCAATTTTTAGACTTTGTTTTTTTCTCTTAAACATAAGAAAGGATATTAAAATGAGTGGGGGAGCTGGGCTGAGTAAGAAGACAAAAAAACGCATCACTTTCATATGTAATGGGAGATTTTGACTCGATAAGCTGACATTCAGCTGAAGTCCAGAGCGCATGAACAGTTCCAAAACTTACTTGTAGAGGGAAAGTACCCAAACATGAGAAAATGTGCTACCTCCTTGACTGCATTATTTGGCTCTACTTATTTATGTGAGTCAGCCTTTTCCTACAGAAAGATCATTCAGTCCAAGTACCCTTCCACCATGACTGATGATCATTTAGAAATGTGCTTGAGGCTGGCTGTTAGTCTGCAGCTGCTGTTCGGACTATGCATCCCTTCTGGTTCATTCCATTCAGTGCAAGTCATCAGAGTAAGCTGAGTTAATGACAAAAAATGTACATAGTTCATTGTGTTGTGCAATAGGGACTCATGCGGCTATGCAAGGTATATAAACATATATTGTACACATAAGGAATTCTCAGTGCAAGCCCTGGTGGCGTAAGTGGTTGAGTGCGGGACTGCGGCCCGCGGGCTTGGCAGTTCAAATCCAGTGGAGGCTTTCAGGAGCAGCGCTGGGTGGTGCCCACAACCATCAGAGGTAGTGATGCCCCACCCCCCCAAATGCTATTTTGGCTGAGCCCTGGTGGTGTAGTGGTTGTGTGTGGGACTGCGGCCCACTGGGATGGGGGTTCTAGCAGCTGCTCCACAGGAGTAAAAGCTGGGCCTCCTACTCCCACCACCAGAGAACAGTAATGCCCAAAACCCCCCCCCCCAAAAAAAAAGAATTCTCAATGCATTTATGAATTAAAATAATTAAAAATAAATATATGTTTTGCATTTTTTGAGGGGGCATCACTGCCCTCTGGTGGGAGTAGAAGGCCCAGCCTTGAACCTGGAGAGCTGCTGCTGGATTTGAACTGCCAACCCAGTGGGCCGTAGTCCCGCACACAACCACTACACCGCCAGGGCTCAGCCCTTGTTTTACATTTTTATAGTTGGCTTATCATTTTGACTTGATCATTTTCAAAGCATTCTCTTTCCTCTTGAGCCCCTGATATCAGCTCTCATAAAGATAACTCCTTAGGGAGTATTTACTTTGTTCTAAAAGTTAAACATCTTCTTATTGGTCTTTATAATCACTAAAATATTGAATTATAAATACTGGCATGGAAAAACGGCCAATGTATTGTTAAAACAACAAATTGTATTTCCAATAGACATAATATTTTACTGGCATGACTTCTTACCTTACTGTGTGTGTAGGTAAACAGCTAAGATAATTTTTTCATGAGTAGGATTTTAGACACACGTAATAAAGATTTCACTTCACATTTGATTGTTTCCAAAATATGTATCTATTTTGAAGATACTTAGCAAATACAATAGACCAGGGGTGCTCACACTTTTACAACATGTGAGTTACTTAAAAAATGACCAAGTTGGATGTTTCCTTGGTGCTGTACCACACTCTGGCTCATCTCTTCCTTGTGACCCTTCTAGAAGGGGACGTTCAGTTGTCTACAGTCTGCTCTGCGCCCCCCCTCGTTCACATCTCCAGTGTTTTCCTCATAGTGCTATGGGTCCATGTTTTACTTTTTTAATGTTAAATGTTGGTCACTGTACCTGATGTTGAAGCTAGTCCTGAATTAGAGTTCAAAGTACAGTAAATCTTTGATACTATTGTACGTCTCCAGCAATGAGCATTAGCAAAGAATACAAGATTGTTAAAATTCGTTGTCTTACATTTATTTTAACAATCTTATAAACCAATGATCATTTGTAGCTTTACATTTATAGTGAACACTTTTAAATAGCTGTATCTTAAATAACTGTATCTGTGGTAGTCTGCTTAAAAAATAATTGGGCACAAATTCTATTTTCTTTTTTTAAAAAAATTTTTGACTCATACAGCTCTTATCACAATACATACATTCATCCATTGTGTCAAGCACATGTGTACATTTGTTGCCATTCGCCTTTTCAAAACATTGTTTTTCTACTTGAGCCCTGGCATCAGCTTTTTGTTTTCTTTTTTTTGAACCCAACCTCCCTCCCTCACTGACTCCTTGATGATTTATAAATTGCTGTTATTTTTTCATGTGTAACACTGACCAATGTCTCCCTTCACCCACTTGTCTGTTGTCCGTCCCCCAGGATGAACATCTAGATGTAGATGTAATTGTAGGTCATTGCGATTGGTTCCCCTTCTCTCCCCCCACCTTCCCCTTCCACTCCTAGTATCACTAACTCTCATTATTACTCCCGAGGACTTTAGTCCTTTGTTTCCAGCTCTGGTCTGGCTGGATCTGTAAAGTAGAATCGGGATCATGATGGGCACATTTATATTTAATATGTATCTCACAGCGGAACAAATGAGGAAAATAATTCCAATCCGTTACTGTCATATTTTTACTTTCCCATAGCTGACTCGTTGTTTGTCTTCATCAAGAGATTTCACTCCTAGCACTAAGTAGCAATTTAAAAATAACTAAAATATGAAGTATATGGTTTTTAAGGTAGCAAATAGACTTTTTTGTTCTTTAATTTGGAAGTTAATGTACTTAAAGTATTAATTGGGTAGTAGCTCTAGTATTATAAGGCTTAGCTAAAACTAGAAATTAAGGTACTAACAATTTTGCAAATTTTGAACTAATTGCTGTGTGATATAGTTAGAAATGTTTAGTACACACATCTTTCACTTTTTGTGAAATACTCTTTCAAATCTTTACCTCCTGATTTAAAAACAAGTTTTAATTGACTATGAGCCTTATTTCTTTCATCTCTCAATGTGAAAATGGTTGTCCAGTGCAAGAATATAAGCTGGCCAAAGTTACAAGCTCACATTTTAAAAATTGTTTAAAAATCTGTTTGTTTTTTGTTGTTATACCCTTAATTCTGATGAGCTTGACTAATTTCATCAGTTGTATTTTGCCCACTGTAGCTTCTGTTAATATATATTTGCTCTGGACTCTCTGGGTGCTGCAGTTATTGGTATTTAAATACAATACAAATAACTGTATTTGGTTTGAACCAATACAGGTTTGAACGAATCAGTGGTACCTGGTGATCTGCTTCTGAAAGGTCACAGCCTCAACAATCCTACAAAGTGCAGGCTTCCTTTCCTTTGTGTGTGTGCATGCACCAACACACTCACGCATGCACAATATGCAGTTGCTGAAAATGCCTCTTATTAGCGACCATGTATTCTTTCTTTTACACAAATAGCTTTTTCGTTTTGCTCTCCTCCAACAAATTGTAATTGCCATTCTTTGTTAAAACAGCCATCTTAGAGTCTTTATAGTATCTCCATTTTATTCTGTCTCAGCAGTATGCTTTCATTTGGAAGTTACACTCCCCCCCATCTTAGTAATTTATTTAATTACCAATTATGGTTTACATGGATAGCCCTTTAGCTGAAGCTGTCTGCATGGACTATTTAAAATGGACCTATTATGGTGTCTTATTGTTGCAGAGAAAATAATTTGAACTGAAATCATTTTGACCTGAGATTGATGGTGTAGTACATGTAATCCATTCTTCCAGTACACATACAACATTTTACAGGTTGCAATGAGAAAAGTGAAATACAATAAGGTCTCATACTTTTGGTTGACAAATAGACTTTAAAAAATTGAATTATTCCGGGGCTGAGCCCCGGTGGCGTAGTGGTTGAGCGTGGGACTGTCGCCCACAGGGATGGAGGTTCAATTCCAGCAGTAGCTCCACAGGAGCAAATCCTGGGCCTCCTACTCCCACCACCAGAGGGCAGTGATGCAAAAAAACAAAAAACAAACTAATGGAATTATTCCATGAACTTTTTGAAGCCCCCTTATTTAGTAGTTGTAACCTAAGCAATCTCCTTGCTTTTAGTGGGAGATATATATATATATTTGGCATCACTGCTCTCCGGTGGTGGGAGGAGGAGGCCCAGCCCCACCGCTGGAATTGAACCTCGGTCCCAGTGGGCCGCAGTCCCGCGCACAACCACTACGCCACCGGGGCTCAGCCGGGAGATATTTTATAATGCTCTATTACCGAGTGAAAATCTATATTAATTTAAAAACGAAAATCCATGTACTTAGTTGTCCTAGCCACACTAGAGCAACTTATGTACTATAGTAAAGGGAGCAATAAAGCTCAGAAGAATGACTAGACTCAGTTGAGCCAGATGAGTAGACACTGAAGGAAGACCACAAATGTAATTTTCTATCTCAGGCTCAACTCAGGGCATGCAAAAATGAATTATTTTAATAAGAAACAAACCATTTCTTTGACTGTATTTGAAATTACTTGTTTCTGTATTTAAATCAACCACTTTTTTTTGGGGGGGGTGGCCTGTGTGATCTTTTTTTATTCAATTAGAAATAGTGGCATTCTGTGTGTACATGAAGAGGTGATCCTCATTTGCTCTGAGGCTAATGTTATTTGAGAAAATGAACATTGTCCCGGATGAGAGCATTAGCCTTTGGGGTTGTTTCAGTGCTGAATACTGTGCATTGTTTCATCCGAACTACGTGCATAAAATGAAAACAGAAGCAGGAATTAAAACCATAGCAACACAGCAATCTCTTCAGTGAAATTAGAGGAGCCACGTTTATGAGAGAACCAAGCGCACTAAGCCTGGATTTACTAAATGGGCCCCTCGCCCACCTAACATTTGTGCTGAGGAGAGAGGATGCAAAGAATTAAGCTTTTTCACCAACTTAATTCCTTTATGTATTTGGTTACCCGCCCCCCCCGTGGGCATCACTGCCCCCCTGGTGGGAGTGGGAGCCCCAGCTTTGCTCCTGGAGAGCTGCTGCTGGATTTGAACCGCCAGCCCTGTGGGCCACAGTCCCGCACCTCAACCACTGCGCCACCAGGCCTCAGCCCTCCTTTATGTATGTGTCATAAAATTTATCATGTGTTTTGTTGCCCTTACTCATGTTTAAATCATAGACCAACTGCCCAGAGTTTGAAAGATTACTTTTGTTCTTTGTAGAGATGTTAAGAGACTGACCTTGAGGGCTGAGCCCCGGTGGTGTAAGTGGTTGAGTGCGGGACTGCGGCCCGCGGGCTTGGCGGTTCAAATCCAGTGGTGGCTCTCAGGAACAGCACTGGGGTAGCGCCCACGACCATCAGAGGCAGTGATGCCCCCCACCTCAATAAAAAGAGACTGACCTTGAGATTTCAGAGAGTATGTCAAGAAATTTTGATTGACGACATAGGTGGAGTAGGTGTTTGTTAAATATAACATTGTAAATACATCTTTTTTAATCATCCACTTAATATTTCGAATTCTGTAAAAGGTACAGGACTTTCTTTTGCATGTGTGTTTGTTTTAAACATTTTCCCCTAATGCCTCATTTTATTAAAGGCAGTTTCAGATACGTAAGAAATGCTTTGGAGTCTGCTAAAGATTACCTAATTTCCCCCGCCCCCAACCATCATGGTCCCAACTCTACCTTACAAATCCAGATGGACTGGAGAAAGTACACTAGTAGAGAGGGGAGCTGGAGATATGAGGAAACCAAGACAGATGAGCCCCTTCCGGCCAGTGGTGAGATTGGAGCTGCTGGAAGGGTAGAGAGAAGGTGGGCTAGAGACAGAACCTACTGCAAGGGTATACACATAAGCTATTTGAAGGACGGGCATCAAAGGGTTGGGTTGGGGGAGAGGTCGGGCAGTGTAAGATATGACAGAACAGTAACACTGTATAAAGTATTGAGGGTTTGTGGGGAGGAGAGACCAGGGGAAGAGGAGAAGGGATGGAAAAGCCGATAGTAGGGGCTCAAGGGAAAAGGCGGGCGATTGGAGAACGATAATAGAAGTGGACATGTGAGGGTGCTTGACACAGTATGTTTATTTATATATTGTGAAAAACGATGTATGAACCCCCAATAGAATGATTAAAAAAAAGATTACCTAATTTTTACTAATTGTTGTGTTATAAAAATACTGTTTTCTCAGAATGGCAGTGTTATTTTCATTATTCTGCTGTAGCTATAATAAGTGGTTTTTAACAGAACTATATTCTCATCACTCTGCTGTAGCTATAATAAGTGGTTTTAAACAGAACTACATACTGAAAAGAATATCTTGGTGCTGGCTCTTCAGTGTTTTGTTAAAAATGGCCTTATCCCCAGATGCTAATGTATAAGTTAAAATTTATTATGTGTGATTTCTATCTTATTTGCTTATTGACTTGCCAAAACAAATGTACAGTATCAGGTTTTTAAGGCATTTTTATGGTTTTTTAAAAATCTCTCTTCAGGGGAATTCATCAGCTTTGTACAGAGGCAACCACTGCACCGTTGCTTTATACTTTTTGTGTGTAGTCTCCCAGAGTAGAAGAATTCACTTTCCCCGACTCATCTCAATATATTTTAATTATACTTAATATGTTTAGGGTTTTTATTTTCCTTTTAAAAAATTCTAATATTCCTCTTTAATTAGTGTCCTTCAGACAATTCCAAATCAAAGCAGCCCTGTATAGGGTTGCTGCTATCTTGAGTCCATTGTTGCTGCTGTGGGGTCAGCTCATCTTTTGCAGGGTCTGCCTCTTTTGTGCTGATTCTCCATTTCATCAAGAATGATGTCCTACTCCCTCCTGAGCGTGACCCTTCGTGATTGCATGCCCGAAATACATGAGACAGTGTTTCACTATCCTTGTGTCTAAGGGTTGCTCACGAATATACCAGTCCATGGTGTATTCAGTATTCTTCCCCACACCATTCTTTCTTATTTGCTGTGCAGATTTCCCATGCAGTGTTACTACAAATTGTTAATGATACAAAGTCTTGCAGAATACCAATTACCTTTCTTTGTTTTTCACTTAAATTTCTCCACCTTCCCAAATTCTTACCAATTTCCATTGGGAATTATTGTCTTAAAGTTTTAGGTTTAATGTTGGATGAATTGCTGCTTTTATTTTAATTTTTTTATGTATTATGCATCCAAAAAGAATGTGAACACATGTAATAGCTTATTTGGTTTTTGAAGGAAAAATTGAGGAGTTTTTGAAAAAAATTATGAAAAGAAGCTAGTTTTCATTGCCTACATGACTTTTAAAAGACTCAAGAAAGCATTCCATTGTGTATCCCAAGTCCTCTTTAAACTTCCCGAACAGCAATTGCCTTCATAGCCATGTGGTCATTTGGCGGCAGCCCGGGCTCTTAGTGACTTCATGCTGTGTTTCCTCCAGCTCTTCACGATAAATCTTTTCCTTGCAGTTATCGCTGTGATGACTTCGTGGTTAATGACACCAAACTGGGACTGGTACAGAAACTCAGAGAACACTTACAGAACCTGGAAAAGTGAGTGCTGCGCCTTGGAGAAATAATGAGATGGGGGTTGGGGTTCTGTTTGTGATTTCCATGCCTGCATCATTATGTTGCTGGGTTTTTTTAGTGAGTGCATTGGTCATTTACTGCTTGCGTGCCAAACATTGATACTTCCCTCTCCCTCTTTCACCTTGTCCAGGTTTTTGTTTTGTTTTGCTTTGATTGTGGTACAAAAAAAATTGTTTTTTTTGCTTTGTTTTTTGTTTTGGGGGCATCACTGCCCTCTGGTGGTGGGAGTAGGAGGCCCAGCTTTGCTGCTGGATTTGAACCTCCAACCGCAGTCCCGCGCACAACCACTACGCCACCGGGGCTCAGCCTGGTACAAAAATTTTTGCAGAACATTTACCACTTCAACATTTGTTACATGTACATTTCAATGGAGCTAACTACTGTCACGCTGTGCAGCCAGTGCCACCCTTCCCTGGATGAAGCTCCCTTTCCCTTGGCAGCCCCTCATAAACTCTGGTCCCTCTGCACTTTCCTATTTTAGATTTTTATCTAAGTGGGACTGTACGATATTTGTCCTTTTGTTGTTGATGTCACTCAGCATAGTGTTTTTTCAGATTGGTCCCTAAAGAGGCCTGGTCAGTGCTTTCTTTTTCTTTACGGCAGAGTAGTCACTTCCATGACCATGGATGTGTGAGGATCTCTCTGTGTTCCTGCGCTCGTTTCTTTGCTTGTCTGTACCTAAGAGCTGGTGCAGGTGGGGATTCTACATTCGTCTGTCCGCAAAGTTGTTTTTTCAGAGGGACTGCACTATTTTATTTACAATAGGGATGGATGTTCTACACATCAAGTTTTCAGCAGAATCGAAAATTTGATAAAATACATCTTGGTTTTAGATATTTGAAACTGAATCCACAGTTAATTGACACAGCTCTGCATTTACTTAATATTTGTCACAAATTGTATCCAGGGGTCCAAGAGCTTTGTTTAGCTATTGCCCTCTAATGGATAAGATACTCAATTTGTGAGGGAAGTGCTAGGTACAAGGAAAGAACAGAAAACATGTAAAGCCATGAGTTACCTTTGACAGGAGAAAACCCATGTCAAGTGTACTCTTTGAGGTCTGCTTAGGAAAACTAAGCATTACTTAGAGGAAAATTAGGCTTACGGATCATATTATTGTCCACTCTGCATCTATGTGACATTATAGCATTCTAGTTCTTTTTCTTCTTAGACTGGGACAATATATAGCTTAAAGTTACAAAAGAGCTGTGAAATGCTTTGTCACCAACAAGAAGTTATGTGAATGCACTTTTCTTATTGTAGCCAGATTATTTAGGTAAGATCTACTGACTTCAAAAAGCAAGCGGTCAATAGAAACCCAAGTAGCCTTTGATGCTACAGAAGATGGAGCTATGCGTGGCTCACTTACAGACCAGATATTTTAAAACTAAGAAGTTAAAAATCAAGCGGCCAAATCAGTGTGATGGGGCGGAGAAGTAATAGAGATCCAAAACCCACCTGCAAGTTAGAGACCGGATTAAAGACCGGGTCAATCGGAATCTGTCCGCAATGTGTGAACAGGTTATAACAGAATCTAGTTTCATCCCATTGGTGTGGAGCTGATTCCAACTCACAGTTGCCAGAGAAGAGTGGCTCCCTAGCGTCTCCAGAGCTCTCGGCCTGTCTAGAGACCAGCAGCCTCCCCCTCCTCCAGCGGGGCAGTGGGCGGGTTTGAACAGCTCATCACGCCCTTGGCAGCCAGACGTGTCACCCACTGTACCACCAGGGCTTCAGGAACTATAAAGTATATAACAGCAAATGATACTGATTCCACTCATTTCAGCTGTTATTGCATAGAATATTCTAAAGCAAATCAGGAACATTAGCACAGAACTGGATTGACACCATCTTTCAATACCTTTCTCTCCAGCAAAGAAACACTTTGCCTAATGTTTATTAGACTTCCTTTTCCATTCTTATAAAGGGTCACTGTAAAATTATGTATCAGAGGAAGTAATCTAAAACATATAATTATGATTAAATGTACAAACTTCTAAGCCTGCCAGTTTTTTCCCATCATAGAAAGGTAAGGAAATACATCATTTTTTGCTTGCCAAAATCTCAATTGAGATTGCGTGACTTAGAGTTGTGGATACGTGTCTCTCAGAGTCTCAGTGACCCATGGGTGAGAGAAGACCATTCCACATATTGCTGTGCTAAGCTGTTCACTCCTTCATTCATTGCTAAGATGAGTTGCTCTTTCACAAATTCCGTGAGGGAAGCAGTTGAATCCTAAGAATATAGATATAGGTGATGTATATATAGAGAGAACACAGACACCCAAGTACATATGTATGTTTGTATCCTACAGTTAATTTTCAATTTTGAGCTCTATAAATAAAGCACTTGACTTTGAATACAGGTTTTTCTCTTCTTCTTGCAGTTTTTCCAGAGTGGTAGTAGTCTTCTCTCTCTAGACTCGTTTTAATGGAAGTGACCCGAGGTCACGATGTAAATCGGTGCGCCTTCAATAAGATAGAACACTGGGCTCCTTGGTCACCTTACTGGGCAGCCAGGTGTGACTGCCAGACCACCAGGCGAGAGGGCTTCTGTGTCCCTGCAGAACATTCCAGGCACAGGGCTGTTATAGATAATATGGGGAGCATCTAAGGTGAAGTAAAATTCAAATGCGGTCATAGTTTTTAAGCTGTGACTTCCACCATAGATTAAAGCTTGCATCAAAAACATAACAATAAATGTTGGTGGTGCTTTCACAAAGGACACAGCCTGCACAGTCCAGTTCTCAGTGGGGTTAAACATGGAAACGAGTGATCTATGGCATCTTAACCTGGTGAAATGATCAATGAAAGAAAAGATCTGATAATTACATAACACATGCACGTTCTCAAATGCCTTCTTTTACCTTTGACTTAGCTTTGGTTAACTTACTTGGGATAGAGATGGTAGTTTTTCCTTACAAAAATGTAAGTGGCAAAAAGCATATTCTGCTTGAAGCTACCCATTTCTCTAATGAAGAATCGAGTGGATAAGAGTGTGGCAACACTGGTATTGCATAAGTCACCTCAGGAATCTCATGCCTCATGGTTAGCTGTGAGCAATTGCAGACCAAGTGGGTATTTTGGATCTCTTTATCAGTCCCTGTTTCCGTGCCTAGTTAGAACTCAGGGTGCTGAGTTCAAACTAAAAGAAAGAAAGCCACTTTGAAGAAGAATCAAAAGCTGAGCCCCCATAGCGTAGTGGTTGAGTGCGAGACTGCGGCTGGCTGGCTTGGCGGTTCAAATCCAGCAGCAGCAAGGCTGGGCCTCCCACTCCTACCGAGGGCAGTGATGCCTAATTAAAAAAAAAAAAAAGAAGAATCAAAAGTTGACAAGCAACAAAGCAAAACTTAAATCCAGAGTGTCTTAATTATTTTACATTTTAAGAAAATACAATTTTTTTCATCCGCTGAAAATCTAATCAGTGATGCAGGCATAGAAAATCTGGCCAATCCTCGACTGACATCAAAATGAAGAACAAAGTAGCATGTTATTTGAGATTTAATGCTGAATCTTAGAATATTGTCTGTGAGACCAGGGTGTGTCCCACTGCCTTAGTGTGAGGAGTGGTTCTTCTGGTTAGGCAGATAGAGTGGTGGTGCAGAGGGAGAGCACCATAGATTCCACCTAGCTGGCTAGCATTGCTGGGAAGTACCCGGTAGTGGCGCCTTCCAGCCAGGTTCCCACCCCTGCTGGAGGAGTTGTGGACAACCACAAAGCAATGGGATTTCCAAGTAGCGACATCCTCCAGGACTTTTAAGTATTTGTGGGGACCTGTGGGCCTAAATATGTCCCTTTGTGGCTGACAGAACAGCCAGGCAGGGCCCCAAGCCCTAGACCCATAGGGCATCAGAAATTTGTTCCCTAACCTGCTGGGTAGCATATATATATTTATGTCTTTCTGATCATCTATCTCTGTGTTTTGTGTGTTTGTGTTTTAATAGCTCAGCTTTCACAGCCAATAGGCATAGAAAAAGAAAAGTTTTGGAAAACTCATCATTAAACAGCAAACTATTAAAAGTAAATGTAAGTAATTAAAATTTATTCAAATATACATTAGACAGGATCTAGTCACTGTTTTATTACAACTCTTAACATACACTGTTGCTTTCTGAACATTTGTTAAGGTATTGAGTTTGGAATATTTTCTACAATGGCTGCCACTTGTACGGAGAATTCTTATGTAAGAACCTTGGCAGCACATCTGCCCTTGGCCTCTTTCCCATTATGGAGATGCCCACACTGCTCCGCCAGACAAAGCAGTGGTCTCTGAGTGCTTACTCACGTCTCCTTTGATTCCGTCTCTACAGACACCCAAACACCCTGGCTTCCTCCTGCTAGAGATCGTTAATGCAAGCTATGCGGTTCTGAAGTTTTAGTGAATTTTATGTCTCAGGACTTCACTTATGTACTATGAGCATAGAATGTACCTCTGCTTTCTGGTAATCTGCAGTCACCTTTCCCACTTAAAATGGTGTGTAAGTCATCAGTAGATTAACACAGTTTTAAAGATTGCTAAGTATGTGCAGATGAACCTGTGTTTAACCCTGCAACTGTCCCTCTTCTGTCATGCTGACGATGGTTAGGCATGCACATAACTGACATGTTACGATTTTGTGAAAGCAGGAGCTAAAGTGTCCGTGTAGTTACCTGAGTAAGGGGCAGGTGTGCTCTGGGACTGGCATTCAGATTACATAGTGCATTTCTAGAGCTCACTGGAAAACCCAGCCTTGGATGTTAGGAGAAGTTCAGATAATTTCCAAGGCATATATGTTTTGCTGGCAAAGCATGGATTGATCATTAATGCATGACTTAAAGTTAAATGTTTGGGGATATAAATACTTGGGAGCATATGTGTTTATAGATTTTCAACTTCTAGTACTTCTAATGGAGTGTTAAAAGGCATTTAGTTTTAGATGTTGCTTTTTAACCCTGTAACGGGTGAGCACAATGTTTTCATAACATTTCATTCAAACGTATGTGGTACAGAAATTATAAAACTTGGGGACTGAGCCCCGGTGGCGTAAGTGGTTGAGTGCAGGACTGCGGCCCAAGGGCTTGGCGGTTCAAATCCAGTGATGGCTCTCAGGAGCAGCACTGGGTAATGCCCACGACCACCAGAGGCAGTGATGTCCCGTCCCCCCCCCAAAAAAAAATTATCGATGAAATTGTTGCACTTTATTAGTACAAATGCATGCCACTAGTCATGCATTACTATATTTTGATTGTTATATATATTGATAAGTATGAAAGTTGAAGAATAAGAAAAAAATTTACCCTGAAATTAAAAATTCCGGCGTTATAGGGTTAAAGGACTTGTCTGTGTTGTTTATTTGCTTGTTTGTTTTTACAATAGGTACTTTAGTCTTTATTATTGCAGGTTTCCTTATATACGCCATTCTACTCCCATTAATAGTAATTCAAGAATCAGGAGCAACCTCCTAAAACTATCTCATCACTAACGTAGAGAAGAGAAAGAAATCGTATGTGAGGTACTCATTGCACAGAAAGGACCAATTCCACATTGTCTGGTTGCTAGACTGTGAATTGAAATAGCTGGCCTTCCCCTGGTGCTGCTAACGACCTCTCTCCCTATCCCCTGTACAGGGCAGCACCACTGCTATCTGTGCCACTGGCCTCCGGAATTTGGGGAACACATGTTTTATGAATGCCATTCTCCAGTCACTCAGGTACCATAGCTTAAGTGTCTGGTGTTTGTTCCTTAACGCATGATCAAGAACAAAGGGCCTGAGTTTGGATCCTGGCTCTGCTGCTTACTTCTGCACTGAGGCTGGCTGGGCAGGTTGCTTTACTTCCTTGTTTCTTCATCAGTAAAACTGGGAGTGGTGCTTCCTACTTCATAGGACAATTGGGAGAAGTATATAACATCATTGGTATAAAATGCATAGAGTATTGCCCAGCAGTAAAACTTAGTTACTGTTATAGTTATTTCCTGGTTTTGATTAGGCTAAAGCAGGAGGTCAGGAAATGTTCTGTAAAAGGCCAGAGTAAATTTTGTGTGTGTGTTTGTGTGTGTGTGTGATCACTGCTCTGGTGGGAGTAGGAAGCCCAGCCTTGCTCCTGGAGAGCTGCTGCTGGATTTGAACTGTCAACCATGTGGGCCGCAGTCCTGCACACAACCACTGCGCCACTGGGGCGCAGGTCCAGAGTAAATTATTTTAGTCATCACAGACTGCATGCAGTCTGTTATCTATCTCCTTTTCTGTTTTAAAAAATCACTTTAAAAGATGTCAAGCGCCACCTGAGCTCATTGCCCAAGCACAAGCAACAGGCTGTACAAAAACTGGTTGAAGGGCTGAGCCCTGGTGGCATTGTGGTTGAGTGTGGGACTGTGGCCCACTGACTTGGTGGTTCAAATCCAGCAGCAGCTCTCCAGAAGCAAGGCTGTGCCTCCCACTCCCACCAGAGAGTAGTGATGCCTCCCCTCCCAAAACAAAAAAACAAAAACTGGTTGAAGTCTGGATTTGGCCTGTGAGCAGCTATAGTTTGCCAGCTTTGGGGTTTCCAGAGCCCCTGTCCAGAGAGCCTACTTCAGTCATTAGCCAAGGCTCCCAGGTTTCCTTTAGTGACTAGTTTACTTTAATATATTTATTTTTTACATTCTAAAGATCTTCTGGAAGAAGAAGAAATTACTTTTAAAGTTATATACTCTTTAAAGGCCAGAGTAAATGACCTTGGCAGGATCACCTGGCTATGAGGCACAGGTGCCATATTCGATCTCTGCATGAAAGACACTGCTATTCAGCTTGTGCATTTTTGCTCAAAGAAGAATTCTTGTTTCTATTACTGCCACTGAGTCAATTCCCATTCATGTGACTCTGTATAGGATTTCCAAAACTAAGTATTAGGGGAGTAGACAGTGTCTTTCTCCTACAGGACAGCTGGTGGATTTGAACCTCTGACCTTGCAGTGTAGTCCATTGCCTCACCCACAGTGCCATCTGGGCTCTTCATGACTCAATATAATATATCTAAGTGGTATATTTAGTTCCATGGTCTCTTATCCTGAGAAAATATTGAATACCTAGAAATAAGCACCTTGAGGGAGTGGGGATGGGGAAGGCAGGGTTTGAATTCTTCTTGAGGGTTTGAGTAAGAGTTTGGTCATCTGTCTACATGATTTGTCTTGGAGTTAATGAGTTAATATGACAAAAGATTTCACTGAATGCAATTTACACTTGGTCTTAGCGAAAATGCAATTTAAATGAGACAGATGAATGATTAAATTTTTGAACTCTTATCTATAGGCTCCCTAGAATTTTCTTTACAGCCCTATTAAATTCCTTTTTACATAATTTTCTTCCTTTCCCTTTAAAATAGTAACATTGAGCAGTTTTGCTGTTATTTCAAAGAACTGCCAGCTGTGGAGTTAAGGAACGGGAAAACAGCAGGAAGGCGAACATATCACACCAGGAGCCAAGGGGATGACAACGTGTGAGTTATGCGGGTGTGCTCTTTCTGGCTTTGAGTTGCAAAACCAAGGACTCCGACAGGTGGTTTTCATTGCATTATGTGAGCTAACAGGCACAAATTAAAATTTTAATTTTTTCCTAAAGATTCTGCTGAAGCATCTGACGGATAATCTTAAGTACTGAAAATTATTTTTCCCTGCTTACCATTGCAGGCAGGTTACTGCACTGAGCCCTCTACTTTCAGGGGCTTTTCCAAATGGGGCATTCTGAAAATGAAAACATCTGTGTATGAAATACAATTATACCCATTAGTGTGACTTGGTATGTCTAACATTCTGTAGATAAATCTGCCTTGGATATAAAATTCATTTGTAGTCAGCAAATTAACTTCAAGGCAAAGTTGTCAATTTTTAGTTACTGTGAAGAGGGGGAGAATGGGTCAGTGATTATTCAGAGGCCACTCTGCATTCAAGTTCTGTATAGCCAGACTTATTTCAGGTTTAGAAGTTCTACTTTATTTTATTCTGAGAGGGGCCATTTCTTCCTAACAGTACTGACAGCAAGACTGACCGATCTGTATGTAACGCTCACCTCCACTCCCACACTCCTACTCTCTCACCCGACAGGCGGGTGGCGGAGAAATCACGGGCGGTAGGGACAGAGCTCAAATATCGGGGAGCAGGAGTGACATGGCCTCCCTGGAAGCAGCACCTGAGAGGAGCCTGGAAGTGCCTGTGTTCAAGGAGGCATGATGCACCACAGTCTTTCGGTTGGAGAGGAGAGCACTGAGCTTGAGAAGAAAAAGTCTCGGGTACAAAAGTTATGGGCAGAATCGTAGCACTCTTGTCTTAGGGTCACTCAGGGTTAAGTGTTACACTGCAGTACTTGCCTCTGGGCCAGTTTAGGAAGAAAAGAAATCTGTCGAAGGACTGTCGATGAGCTAACTGCCACTGGATGGCAGAAGACCTGGGCTAGAGTGTAGGCAGCCAGCACCATAGTGCGCTCACTGGCAGAGGCTGGTGCCACCACTGCCATCTGACAACACTCAGGCTGTCCCCGTTTCCTTGCGCCACTACTTCCTGCTTCAGATGGGCAGAGTCCAGGACATGTAGTGTGTCCTAACTGCAAGGAAAGCTGTCTGGTTTCTCAGCTTCTACAGTGAGTGGTGGGTCCTGCTCACCAGGATGTGTACAGTGGGGAATTCCCTAAACACGAACAAAGTTTTAGACCCGGATAGTCAAGACCTTGGTGTCTTAGGGACATCTGGATAACAAATGGTGAAAAGGAAGACAGTGAGATTCTCTGGGTTATCATTAGGCATCCAAGAGTATAGTTGGCTTTTTTTAAAAAGTCATTTTATTGGAAGCTCATACAACTCTTATCACAATCCATACATACATCCATTGTATGTCAAGCATATTTGTACTTTGGTTGCCCTCATCATTCTCAAAACACTTGCTTTCTATTTAAGCTCTTAATATCAGCTCCTCATTTTTCCTCTCCCTTCCTGCTCCCCTGTCCCTCATAAACTCTTGATAATTTATAAATTATTATGATTTTGTCATATCTTACACTGTCCAATGTCTCCCTTCACTCACTTCCCTTTTGTCTGTTCCCCAGGGAGGAGGTTATATGTAGATTCTTGTAATTGGTTCCCCCTTTCTACCCCATCTTCCTTCCAGCCTCCAATTATCACCACTCTCCCCACTGGTCCTAAAGGGATCATCTGTCTTGGATTTCCCATGTTTCGGGTTCCTATCCGTACCAGTGTACATACTCTGGTCTAGCTGGATTTGTAAGGTAGAAGAGAATGGGTGGTTTTATTGATTGACATGGGCCATTGAACTTGAGGAAGAGTATCCTCAAGTTGTGTTGAAAACCTGAATTAACAGTGATTTCTTCTTTCATATGAAAATGGGAGGTCATCTCTCTAGGGTGGTTTCACAAAGTCATTAGGCTCTTTCCAGCTTCCTGTCCCACCAAGCCTGCGGTGGAGTTCTGAACCCCGCGCTTCCAGACAGTGCTGGTGCTCGCCTACTAGGTCTTCTTCCTAGCCCACAGGGAGGAGAGCAACGAGAAGGCGTGTTCATCCCATCAAGGAAGTCTTCCCGGCACTGTTGAGGAGGCTCATGGCTCTTTCTCCTGGGCCGTCATTCCCCCAGCAAAGACAACGGAAGTTGTATTCCTGTGAAAGGAGAGGAGAGAGGCTGTCAGGGGCAGCACAAAGAGGGTGGTGGGCAGAGGCAGAGAGAAGGTAGTTGGGGTTGGAGTGACAAGAGGTCATTCAACAGAAGAGCCCTATTGAAAACTGGAGAAAGCAGAACAGTGGTCGTGAGAAAAGCGCACCGAGAGCTGTGGTGTTGAGAGTCTGTTGTGGAATTGAGTGTTGAAGTTTTGCGACCAGGCAGACTTTCTGAGGCCTGGACCAGGTCCCTAGGGATGGTTGAAACACAAAAGAAACCAAAAAGAGTTGCTGTGAAAAAACCTGGTAAATTATTCAACTTGTTCACGGTTAAATCTCCATTCTTAAATAATATGGCTTGTGTTTTAACCACTGCTTTATTGGGGAAGAATTTTTTTAATGCAGTGGGTAGAAGTATAGAAGTACTTGGCATCCTCAAAGTTCATATGGCTAAAGAACTAGTTTTATGAGCAATTTCTACTATTTATATAGGGTTATGAGATGACACTTTTAAAATTTTTATTTTTAATTTTTTTTTTCAGATGTTGTCACTTAACTATCAGACTTAATTTAGAAAAGACCAGACCTTTTGGCTGTTCCCCCTTTCATTTGATCTGCTTTGCATCCAGCCATTCTGGATCGACACTGCAGCCTCTGCATAATGCCTGACCTCCACCCTCCCTTCCCCTCTCTCTTCCAGGTCTTTGGTGGAGGAGTTTAGAAAGACGCTCTGTGCTCTTTGGCAAGGCAGCCAGACTGCATTTAGCCCAGAGTCCTTATTCTATGTTGTTTGGAAGATAATGCCGAATTTTAGGTGAGTATTAGTTTAATGCTTAGACCCTTAATGTTATTCCTTATATTGTGGCTGCAGCCATTTTCATGAGCTGCTATACTAAATAAGCCATGCTGGTTTGTTTGTTTGAGAAGAGCAGAAATTGAATGTATCTGAGTAGACAGACACGTCATTATAAGTAGTACATGTTAGAAATGATCTACAAAGGGCAGTATGTTTTATTGTAAAAGAAAACTGACTAGACAGCATTTCCTTGGTTCTTTAAGAATTAATTCTTGGATTTAATACAATATTCCTAATGTCATCACCTAATTTGACTCTTGAGAAGAATTTAATTTTATTTAGCTACTAAATATAATAGTTTCTACTTATTAATGTTTATACCGTGCCAAGCACTTCAGGTGTTTTATATCTGATCTTCATGAAAAAAAAAAGTGAGCATTTAGCTAAGCTGTTAGAAGCATTAGACCCCTTCTGAAGAAGATACAGAAGAGAAGCAACGTGTTCAATCATGTGCATCGGACAGTTGTTATAAGCAGAATTAACCCTGAGATCTTGGGCAGGAGGTGCCTACTAGTGGATGTGTTTGCAGTAGCTGTTCACAGGAGATCCGGCTGACTTTGTACTGTCTCCTTCTCATTGCTGGGACAGGTTCCCTCACTGCTTATTGGGAGATTAAAAAGCTAGTTTTAGTCCGTAGACTGCTACTTTTCATCTAAATAGATCCACAGTTCTGCCTAGTTTCGTTTCTATATCGCAGGTGAGCGTGATTTTAGCTGATTGGTTTTACATGTGGCTAGTATTCCTACCAGTGGAGAAACAGAACGTTTAGAACAGATAACCAGGGCTGAGCCCCGGTGGCGTAGTGGTTGTGTGCAGGACTGCGGCCCACTAGGACAGAGGTTCAATTCCAGCAGTGGGGCGGGGCCTCCTTCTCCCACTGCTGGAGAGCAGTGATGCCCCCCCCCCAAAAACAAAACAAAACAAAACAAAACAAAACAGATAACCAAAATGAGAAACTTGCTGTGGAGTCTGAGGGTGACTCCTGAGGCACTGAGCTCTTCTATTTTGTTAGTCATCAGTGAATTTAGGATGCCTTTGTGACTGGTTTTTGCACATAACTGAGACTGTACCCCATTCGTGTCTCCAGTGAACATGTTTTCTGTGGGGTAAGTTGGATCTGGAGATTGTATTAAGGAGAAAGCCTGGTTAATTATAAGGTCATTGTACAGTGTCCAGATGAGGCAGGGAGGTGGGGCTTTCTTACAGCTGTTATTCCTACTAGGTATGCTGGGAAAGGACCGTACACTCAACCTCCATAGAAGTACAATTAGTTTTCACTATGTCTATTATCTTCCCAAGGTAGATTATGTTTGTGGAAAGTCCCCTTTTCCTTGATTAACATGTGAAAGTGTCTAGAGAATTTGACCTCTTGGAATGAAAATATGAGGGTTCTGAAATACAAACTTGCAAGTAGAAGTAGAGACAACCTTTATATTTAAACAAATAATGGGAAAACTATATTATAAATATAGCCAACAGCTTTGGGTTCAGAAATCATCAAAACTATTGTTTTCTCTTTTTTAACTCAAGCTAAAAGTCAGTAAGTTAATAGAAAAAAATTTCTGGAAGTGTTTGACCTTTTCTAACGTCATCTTAAGAAGAGTTCTGGTGGTGCCCTGGTTAGCCCAAGGCCAGCCGGTCAAATGGGCAGTTCTGCTCGGTTGCAGAGATGGGGTCACTCAGTGCTGGAGTTAACTTGATGGCCGGGAGTTCTTTGTTTGATTTTACCTCTTAAGACTCTTGACTATGCCTGACCTTTTTTTTTTTTTCTTTCTTCCTTCCTTCCTTCTTTCCTTCCTTCCTTCCTTCCTTCCTTCCTTCCTTCCTTCCTTCCTTCAAGAAAGGAAAGCTTAAAGTTTATTTTTATGTGAGCATAATAGATACACATGGTTCAAAATTCAAAGGTTAAAAGATACACAACAGAAGTTTTTCAATTGCCCAGGGGTTTGAAAACTTTAGATGGAAGTTGACCCTGTCACTCACAACAATTTAAAAATTATTAAAGAACCATAAATCTATTTTTGCAAGTG